>JASDQU010014957.1:92334-112880 GCA_032191745.1 Picea mariana
TGCTATTTTTAGCTGATTTGTAAATTAATCCCGGATTAAGGGATTAGGGTTTTGGTATCTATGGAATACCTAAAAACATTGTATATATTGTATGGCGAATGGTGAAATTCGATATAATAAAAATAAGAAAGGTTTTCCCAGTTGAGGGTTTCTGGTAAAAATCTCTGTGTACTCTGTGTATGAGCCATTGATTAATTTCTGTATTGCTTAAGAACATATATGCATTGCTTTACTTCACAGGTTTAAAACTTACAGTTTCTTGTACTTGGAATTATAATTCTATAAAATATCCTGAACCGGTTGGTGGATGGACTAGATCCGCTCAATGAACCGGGTGGATTTTTCATCTTTTGGTGGAGCAAGGGATGAGTCAAATGAGGTGGTATCCAGGGGTAGTGTAAAATCCATGGGGCCCAATGGTTGGAATCCCAACCCCACCTGAAAGGGTATGTGGCTAGTTGAGCTATGCAGGGCTCAATTGTAGCTATGATGGACATAGGGAAGACTCTCATCCCATGTGCGTGGGTGTTTTTAATTGTACGTGTGTAGGGTATGTACGGCCATCTGATTGATGACCTCAATTTGGCCATTTGTTTTGGGGTGGAAGGCAATGAATTTGGTGAGCTTGGTATCTAGAAGTGACCAAAGGCTCGACCAAAATGAGCTAAGGAACCGACTTTCATGGTCTGAGATAATGGTTTGTGGGATCCCAAAATGTACCCATACTCGTTCAAAGAAGAGGTTGGTAGTGGATTCTACTGTGATGTTCATATTGTAGGCGACTAGAATAACAATCATGCAAAAATGATCAACAACCAAAAAAACACATTCATTTACCCTCTTGGTGGACAGGTGGCCCGACATGTAGTCCATTGAGATGGATTCCCATGACCTGTTAGGAGTAGGAAGAGGGATGTACAGGCCTTGTTTCTTAGTGGTTGTTTTGGCAATAGCACAGGTGGTGCAGGACCTGATATACATGCCGACATCCTATCGAAGTTTCGACCAATAGAAATGTTTCTACAACACTGCCATTGTCTTTTCGATGGCAAAGTGTCCTAACACTTGATTGTAGTGAGCTTCCAAAATTAGCTTTGCACACTAGCTTGATGGAACGCAGAGGTGGCCCAGATGACACAACAACCCATCTTGAAGATGGAAATTAGAGACCACTGATTTGGAGCCCAACATTTGGTAGGTGGTGGAGAGGTCAAGGTATGTCTCATAGAGGTGGGGCTATCCATAGGTCTCATGGATGCAAGAGTCTAGCACCATGGTTGATGTCATGAATGGAGGTTG
Source organism: Picea mariana (assembly GCA_032191745.1). NCBI lineage: Eukaryota > Viridiplantae > Streptophyta > Pinopsida > Pinales > Pinaceae > Picea > Picea mariana. The sequence continues at coordinate 93,634 of JASDQU010014957.1, forward strand.
GTTGAGGGATTCAACAACTCAGTTGGTACTTCATGTTTTATACTTGATGTTGAGGTGGAACTATTGTAAGTGTGTTGACGACTTATGACAGGTGGTAATTCTACAATTTTCCTTGAGTCTTCATGAAATGTAGTGGCTTGTGATCACTGTGGATGACTGTCTCCTTCCCAAGAATGTAATGTCTCCACTGACATCAAGCTTGCACAATGGAGTACATTTATTTGTCCTAAGTAGGGTACTTACAGACAACATCTGATAGTGTCTGGTGTATACCCCCCTTCTCTCCAAGGGCTACGCGACCTCCCAGTATTAGGATCTTCAAGAAAATCTTTGAGCTGAAGCAACTCCTCGATTTCCTGTTAAAACCTATCAGAAAAATCCACGGGTCTTTGCAAAATCCACCCACGTGAACTAGTGCTAGGTGCAAACCTTTTTGCACTTGACCATGCCTTGTGACCACATGCCTATCCTCAAAATTTGTTTCGTGATTTCGCATGTCGGGTAATCATATGTGAGTCAACCCTTGACTCTCTGATTTCTGAAACCCTGAACTCACCCTACACAATCAATGATCCTTATCTCTCCCATAATCGACGGTCGAGATCCACTTCGCGAATCGGGACATCATGTTTCATGAAATTATTTGGGTCCAGATATATGGTCCTGATCTCTCTGTGATCTAACGACTGAGGTCAAATTGCAGTTTCACTCTTCATGAATTTTCACTCTTCTCCTTGCAAATCTTCTGATCTGCAAAATTCCGAAAGGCACTCGTGGCTAATCAGTGTGCAACTTCTCCCAGATCTAATAGGTTGAAAGATTTTAGCTCCTCCTAGATAAACCTTAACCCTGATCTTATCCTGTCTTCAAAATTCTTTTCTGAAGGATTTCTCCCACTCAATCCTCTGTACTTATTCTTCCTTCGAACTTTCAATTTATGCGCTCCACCTTTGAACACTTCAACTCTTCAGAATTTAGAAATTTTTCTAAATGTTTCCTCTCGAGGCTTAAAACCACTACTCATCTTGAGCTTCTAGCAATTTAAATTAAACCTCGTCCTAGGTGCACACTTCCACTATATGTCTTTCTTAAAATACTTTTTGATACCCTCCTAGTGTACCCTCCGCTCAACTTCTTGATCTTTCAAACTTTAAAATAGTTTTCTTCTACGCCCACTGCTTGTGTTCAATATGCACACTTTGCATATGAAAGTCCCCCACTATCTCTTCTGAACTTTGAGTAAAAAAAGACTTCTTCACATGCACTCCTTGCTCTCTGTATGAACTCCTTGTATAACCTACAGAAGAGAAACAATTTAAACTTATTCAATTATTCATTCCTTCACTATGAACATCATACATTTGCATAATACATATCAACAGTCAAACAATATTAACACTATACAATTGAATCAGTTTTTTTTGTTCTATTCATTTCAAAGAAAACAATATCATTTTAGTCTCTATCTCCTACATACATAGAAAACATAATGAAAAACTTGTCTAAGGACCTAGAGCCTCTTCGCTCTTCTTCCTCCTGTCTAAATATTATCACATTCTACCTTGACGGTTACCTACCTAGCTTGATTACATGTAACCTAATGACTAATCATGCAATCATCCTACACCTATAATATTTTACAGTCATGTAAGGATGTACAATCATTCCATTATTTAAAATGGTGGCCCAAATTTACACACTCTAATTTAATTAACACAAAATTCCAAACTCTACACCGCTACCAAGCTATTTAAGGTCGGCTTTGGCTCCTTCAATGCATTGAGGTGTCGACTTCACTTCCACCTCTGCTTCCTTTTGATGCGATAGAGATGCTCCTGCATCATACTCCTTTGGCCAAAATATTCATGGACTCCTGTCCATGAGCTCTCGCACTGTTTTTCCATGCTTCAAAATATCAAGTTCAACTACCGAACTTGAATCTTCCACAGGGTGATCCTTCCACTTTACCAAATATTCAGGATGTATCTTTCTTTTGGTTTTCCTTCCAACTCTCTATTATAATATTTTCTCCATCTGATGTTTTTCTACTGTGGGCATATGTCCTTCCCATTGAATCTCTTCCTGATCATTCAATTCTCTTGTGTCATCTCCGCTATAAGGATACAGGTCTACAACGTTGAATATCAGTGATATCCCAACATCGTCCGGCAACTCAATCTCATAAGAATTTGCTGCAAATTTTCTAAGGATCTTGCATGGTCCTATCTTATTCATATTCAACTTATTGTATGTTCTTCTTGGAAACCTTTCCTTTCTCAAATGATCTAAAAATTCATCTACCACTTCAAATTGAACTTTCCTTCTTTTATGATCAACTCTTTTCTTATACTTCTTATTACTATCCTGTATCTGTTTCTTAACTTGATCATCAAGTTTTTGCATTTCTGTAGAAAAATATTCTTCTCCTACTCTCCTAAATTCATCTTGTTTCAAATCTCTCAATTTTGCAATCCCTCTTGGCTATCTTCCATATACTATCTCAAATGGAATTTTTCTGGTGCTTCTATTAACTGAATTGTTAAATTCAAATTCTGCTCGTGCCAAAATTTGATCCCACTGACGACCTTGTTCAATGAGTAAATCCATTAACAAATTTCCCAGACTCATGTTCACCACTTCAGTCTTTCCATTTTTCTGAGGGTGATATGTTGAACTAAAACATAAATTAGTTCCCATCCTCTTCCATAGAGTCCTCCAAAATTGTCCTACAAACTTAGTGTTCCTATCTGAGACTATACTTCTCGAAAATCCATGTAATCTCACAATTTCTCTAAAAAACACATTGGCTATGTGTGTAGCATCATTTTTCTTCTAGCATGGTATGAAATGTGCCATATTAGAGAATCTATCGACCACAATGAATATGGAATCACTTCCCTTCTGAGTTCTAAGTAATCCCAATAGAAAATCCATACTAATTGCATCCCAAGTCCTTTCTGGAATAGGCAATGGCTGATACAAATGAGTATTTTGTATCTTTCCTTTTGCATGTTGACAAATCTTACATCGATGTACAAATTTATTCACATCTTCCCTCATACGTGGAAAATAATACAAACTACTTAGCTGTGCAAATGTTTTGTCATGACTAAAATGTCTGGCTAGACCTCCACTATGTTTTTCTTTCAACAAATTATCTCTCATTAAGCATATTGGTATGCACAATTGTCTTCTTTTAAACAACAACCCATCCTGGATCAAATATTATTCCCATGAGTTGTTATCCCTCAATAAAGGATTTCCATATGCTTCATAAGCCTCCTTAAAATCTGGATCTTCCTGATACATTTCCTTAAGGTGCTCAAACCCTAAGGTCTTCACTTGGAATTCCTGTACATCCAAACTTCTCCTTCTCAAAGAATCTACCACTTTATTAGCACTTCCAGAAATATGTTTAATGATAAACGTAAAATTCTGCATGAATTCTACCCACTTAGCATGCCTTTGATTCAACTTCTCTTGCCTAGTAATAAATTGTAAAGCTTGATTATCACTATACAAGACAAAATCTTTTGGAATTAAATAATTTCTCCATTTATTCAAAGATCAAATCATTGCATAAAACGCCTTGTCATATGTAGAATATTTTTCCTTAGCATCATTCAAATTTTCACTCAAATAAACAACTGGCCTATTATCTTGACTTAAAACTTCTCCAATGGCTATTCCACTTGCATCACACCTCACCCGAAATGTTTTTCCAAAATCGGGTAAAACCAAAATTGGTTGTTCTGTTATCTTCTTTTTCAACACCTTGAATATTTTCTCATCCTCCTCTATCCAATTAAAGTATTTGTGTTTCTTGTTAACAATATCCATCATGTGTGCACATATACCACTAAAATTTCTGATAAACTTTCTATAAAAAATTGTTAACCCATGAAAACTTCTCACCTCAAATATGCTCCTTGGTGACGACCATTCTTTGATTTCTCTCACCTTCTCTGGATCCATCTTCAATTCATTTGAAGAGATGACAAAACCCAAATATATGAGTTATGTCTTCATAAAAGACCTTTTCTTCAAATTTATTAACAACTTTTCTTGCTGCAATCTCCTCATCACTAATGTCAAGTGCTTTAAATATTCTTCCTCTGTTTTGTTGAAAACTAATATATCATCTGGATATATAATGAAAAATTTACCTATGAAGTCCTTCAATACTTCATTCATCAAGCTCATAAATGTTCTTGGAGCATTTGTCAATCCAAATGACATGACTAGCCATTCAAACAAACCTTCATTTCTCTTGAAATCTGTCTTCCATTCACCTCCCTCTCTCATTCTTATCTGATGATATCCAATCTTCAAGTCTATTTTTGAAAAATAGCTTGCTCCACTCAAACAATCCATCAAATCATCCATCTTGGGTAAAGGAAATCTATACCTGATGGTTATCTTGTTGATGGCTTTGGAATTTGTACACATTCTCCATTCCCCTTCCTTCTTTGGACTCAATACAGTTGGCACTGCACATGGGCTTAGACTTTCCCTAACTAAACCTTTATCCAACAACTCCTGAACTTGATTCTTAACTTCTTAATTCTCTCAAGGTGTCATCCTATAAGCTACTTTATTTGGTAAACTGGCTTCTAGAATCCAGTCAATATGGTGGCTAATACTCCTAATGGGTGGTAATGAGTGGGGAAACTCATCCACTACTATGTCAGCAAAATTCTCTAACAATTCTTGGATTTCTTCAGGTAAATCATTCATAGAAGTATTGGTAAGGATAACTCTTGGCTTCCTTACTACAATAAATTGTATTTCTTGATCTTTCTTAATCTCCTTCAAGAGTTCCTTCCCACTCATGAGAAGTATTATTGTGTTGCCTTCTTCCTTTTCTTTCTTCTCTTCTATTGGTAGTAGCATGTGAGTTATACAATTTTTCTCTAAAGTGTAAGTATTTTTTTTCCCATCATGAATGAAATTCCCATCAAACTTCCATGGTCTTCCCAACAAAATATGACAAACAACCATGGGAATTACATCACACACAATCTCGTATGTATAGCCTCATATCTTAAATTCAACTTTGCATTGTTGACTTACCATTAATTGATGTCCTTTCTGCAACCACAAAAATTTATATGGACTTGGGTGTGTAGTTGTCTCTAGCTCCATATTCTCCACCATTTTTGTAGATACTAAATTATTAGTGCTCCCACTATCTATAATAATTTTGCAAACTTTTTCCTTTGTTTTACAAGCAGTCCTCAACAACCTCGTTCGCTGAGCTGAGCCTTCTATTTCCTTCTCTGGCTTTAGAATAACTTTCCTCATCATAAGGTCATGTCCTCCTTCTACTACTTCTTCTTCCAAATTATTCTGAGGTTCAGAAATGTGTGATTCTCCTCCTCCTTCTTTCTTCCTCTTGGGGCATTCCCAAGACACATGTCCTGTCTTTCCACTGGCGTAAAATTTAACTCCACCTCCTCTACCTCTTCCTCTTCCTCGAGGAAAATAATTTCTCCCACCAAACGGTCTTCTTTGGGAACTTCCTCCTCTTTCAAAGTGACCATATGATTTCTCATTCTCATCCCCAGTTTTCAGTGCCTTATCATATACAATCCCCTTACCTCTATTTGAGCCTCTACTTCTGTTTCGTTGACTCTAGTTTCTGACCAACTTTTCTTCTGCCTTCAATGCAATCTGATAAGCATCTTCCATTTTCCTCATAGTCATCATGCTGATCTTATCCTGAATTTCATACCTTAATCCATTTAGATACCTGGAAACTTTTTCATCATCCTTCTCTCTTTGTCTAGTCCTAATATTTAACCTATAGAATTCTTTTGTATACTCTTTCAGTGTCATACCCCTCTGTCTCATGTTCTGCAAATTTCTGAAAAGATTTATCTGGTAATCCTTATGTATGAATTTAGCCTTCAGTTTGGCTATCATCATATCCTAATTCTTTATCTTTTGTTTGCCTTTGCTCCTTCTCTCTACCTGTAGTTCATCCCACCATAGTGTTGCATGTTCTTTTAATCTGGTGATAGCATGTCTCACCTTCCTTCCTTCATTGACATCTTCATAGTTGAAATTCTTATCCATGGACCTTATCCAGTCCAATATCTATTCGGCACCCAAATTACCTTCATACATTGGGATGTCCATCTTTGTTGTAGCCCCCAACTTCACAACAGCTTTCAATAAGCGTTCTTCAGCCGCATCTTCCCATGTAGCTTATTCAACTTCTCTTTCTTCACTTTCTACATCACTGACATCTTCAGTGGCAGATGTCCTTCTTTGTATTGCTTCCATCGCTTCCAACCTTGCACAAAGCTATCTCATTTCTCTTCCTACAACACGATTTTTTATAGGTGGTCTTGTGCATACTCTCGGTGACATCGCTTCAACTATTCCTAATACACTGAATACAACTTCGATATTTTTCATTCTCTGATACCACTTGGTGCAGACCCCCCTTCTCTCGAAGGGATGCGCAACCTCTCAGTCTTAGGATCTTCAAGAAAATATTTGAGCTGAAGAAACTCCTCGATTTCCTGTTGAAACCTGTATGAAAAATCCACAGGTCTTTGCAAAATCCACTCATGTGAACCAGTGCTAGGCACAAACCTTTTTCCACGTGACCATGCCTTGTAACCACATGCCTATCCTCAAAAGGTGTTTCACTATTTCATGTGTCGGGTAATTGTATGTGACTCAACCCTCGATTCTCCAATTTTCCAAACCCTGAACTCCCCCTGGACAATCAATGGTCCTTATCTCTCCCGCAACCGATGGTCGAGATCCACTTCACTAATCGGGACTTCACGTTTCAAAAAATTGTTCAGGTCTAGATCTATAGTCCATATCCCTCCGTGATACAACGGCTCAGGTCAAATCGCAGTTTCGCTCTTCACGAATTTTCACTCTTCTCCTTGCAAATCTTTAGATTGCGAAATTATGAAAGACCCTCGTAGATAATCAATGCACGAATTCTCTCAGATCTAACGGGTTGAAAGATTTTGGCTCCCCCTGGATAAACCTTAACCCTCGATATTATCCAGTCTTCAAAATTATTTTCTGAAGGATTTCTCCCGCTCAATCTTACGTACTTATTCTTCCTTCGAAATTTCAATTTCTGCGCTTGATCTAAAAATGAAGAAGACTTGTATTTTTGAAATTATTTGCAAGATTTAATTCATGTGTTAAAATGCAAATGGATCAATTTTGCATCACAACTTTTATAGAAATTACTCATTCAAGATGCATATAAACAACAACAATAAATAGTGAACAGAAAACACATAACACAACAAATGATAAAGGAGTTCACCCCTCTCTTGGGCTACATCTCCTGGTCCAGCTTCTGATGGATCTTTCATATTATTTGCTCAAAGTTATCAAATATGTGCTTTACAATGCTAAAAATTCCAAATAGATGGCTCCAATGTCTTTAGAATGTCCAAAAACCCCTAGCTAGGCTTTTTCGGCACCTCGTTTGGCCAAAAATTGAAGAAGATAGGCTTCCTGGAAGTTCCCCTTCAAACTTGTTGTCTCTGGATCACCAAAATGCACCCTTGTTGCCTCAACCTAGCCCCCACATGCTTTTATGCATTAAAACTTAGAACCAGGCGCAACTGCACAACCGGTACAAACTGTAGAATGGTTATGCGCTGGCCTTTAACCATCTAAGGCCCACGAGCATATGGCCATCACATGACCTCGCACGCATATAAAAGGGGCCAGGTTCTAATCAAACGTTAACGGTCCGGCATGCCGGTGGTTCCATGCACAAACACATGTGATCGGACTCATACAAAAAGGGCTATGTTAAAACATACCGCACACCCGTGGTCATATTACAATGTATACGACTAGGGGTTAAAGTTTGAATGTGCATGCACAAAGGTTTAAACCATGGCCATATGACATAACAACATAACCACGTGCTGGGGCTAAGCCCCAGCCCGACCCCCGCGCCAATTTGAAAGAATTCAAACTTAAATACAATTCACACCATATATATAATAATAAATATGTTATGGCGCATTGGTTGGTGGACTTTGCAAAGACTTTGCATGCAGATGGAGGTCATGGGGTCGAGTCCAATGGACTCCAAATAAATTTTATGAAACCAACCAATAACAGGGTGCCACATGGCACCAAACCATTTGCCTTGATAATGCCACATTTCATCTTCCCATTCACCACCAACTATCCACACGGTTTCCTGCCATGTGTTGTATGCCCTGCCACATCAGCATCCGTACGGTTTTTACAGTCAGCACATTTTTTTTGCTTGTTTGTCGTTTTGAACAGAACGTGATATCTCTCTCATACGATGTCCGTTTGAACCCAAACAAGTTGCGTTGGGTTTGTGACAATGATACCTACACTCCTGTTTGATTTGAAGCAATTCCGAGCACTTTGAATTTTGAGCAAAATTTGATCCCTTGGATCAGTGCTCCACCTTTGAATGATTCAACTCTTCAAGATTTTGAAATTTTTCTAAGTGTTTCCTCTCGAGGCTTAAAACCACTACTCCTCCTGAACTTCTAGCGATTGAAATTAAACCTTGTCCCTGGCGCAGACTTGCACTCTGTGTCTTTCTTCAAACACTTTCTGGTACCCTCCTGGTATACCCTGCGCTCAACTTCCTGATCTTTCAAACTTTAAAATAGTTTTCTTCTATGCACACTCCTTGTGATCAATATGCACACTTTGCATACAAAAGTCCCCCATTATATCTTCTGAACTTTGAGTCGAAAAATACTTCTTCATGCACACTCCTTGCGCTCTGTATGCACTCCTTGCATAACTTACATAAGAGAAACAATTTAAACTTATTTAATTATTCATTCATTCACTATGAACATCATACATTCACAAAATACATATCAACAGTCAAACAATATCAACACTGTACAATTGAATCAATTTTCTTTTTTATATTCATTTCAAAGAAAAAATCATCATTACAGTCACTATCTCCTACATACATAAAAAACGTAATGAAATTTTTTTCTAAGGACTCAGAGCCTCTTCGCTCTTCTTCCTCCTATCTAAATCTTATCACATTCTACCTTAGCGGTTACCTACCTAGCTTGATTACATGTAACCTAATGACTAATTAGGAAATTATCCTACACCTTTAATATTTTACAGTCCTGTAAGGATTTACAATTGTTCTGTCATCTCAAATGGTGGCCCGACTTTACATACTCTAATTTAATTAACACAAAATTCAAAACTCTACACCACTATCAAGCTGTTTAAGGTCGTCTTTGGCTCCTTTGATGCATTGAGGTGTTGAATTCGATTCCACCTCTGCTTCCTTTTGATGTGATAGTGATTCTCCTGCATCAGTGTCTCACTATGATATGCCACGGGGTATCCATGTTGATTGAGAACAACACCCACAACATAGTCTGAAGCATTTGTCTCTATCTCAAAGGGATGTTGCAGGTCCGGTAATGAAAGTAATGGGGATGAGAATAAAAAATTCTTCAATCCATCAAAGGCTTGTTGTTGGGACAGGCCACACATAAATTTTTCCTTACCGCCACCCTTGGTTACTTGGTTGAGGGCCCATGCGATATGAGAGAATCCCAACACGAACCTGCGATAGAAATTGGCAAGGCCCAAGAAGATTTGAAGTTCATTGATTGTGGTTGGGTCCGGCCAATCATGGATGACCTCAATCTTGGTTAGATCCACATGCACACCATGTTGATCAATGATGTAGCCTAAGTAATGGACCTTGTCCATGTCAAAGGAGCATTTTTCTAAGTTTTCATATAGTTTGTGTTGTCCTAAGGTGTGCAGAACCTGCTGAATATGCTGCAAGTGTTCCTCCTAAGTCTTGTTGTAGATGAGGATGTCATCCATATACACCACTAAAAATATATTGGTGAAAGGTTGTAGGATATCGTCCATCATCCTCATAAAAGTTACTGGAGCTTTTTTCAAACCAAAGGGCATGACCATCCATTCAAAAATGCCTTCTTTTGACTTGAAGGCAGTCTTCCATACATCTATCTATTCTATTGGGACCTGGTTCTAGCTAGACTTTAGATCAATCTTATTGAATGATTTGGCCCCTGTGATATGATCAAGGAGGTCGTCAATTCGGGGAATCAGGTACCGGTCTCATACTGTGATTTTATTCAGGGACTGGTAATCAATGTAGATTCACCAGGTCCCGTCTTTATTCTACACTAGCATGATTTATCTCCCACAAGGTGATGATCTAGGATAGATGTGCCCCTTGTGGAGAAATTCTTGGATCTGCCTCTTGATCTCCTCATTTTATAACAGAGAGAAGTGGTAGACTTGCCCATTGGGTAGTGGTGCACCTAGGGTAAAATTGATGGGATGCTAGACCTGGTAGTGTAGAGGTACCCTAGTAGGAGAGGAGAAGATATCTGAGTATTCTTCCATGACCTTATCCACTTGCTTCTGTTGTGTGGAGATATCGATTGTGGAGGCCCTGGATGTGATTGTGATCTTTCTCTCACTTTGAGAGATGATCTTCTTGCATTTCTTCGAAGAGATCAAGGAAATAACACTAGAAGGCACTTCCTCAAGTATCCTATACAATTTCTTGTTCAAAGTAATAATAACACTATGAGGCCTAGACTCATATACAACATGAAGTTTCCATAAATAAGTTTGTCCCAAAAGAACATTAAAAACTTTGAGAGGAGAAACATCACACAATACCTTGTCTTTGAAGGGCTTGATGTCATACGACAGTCGACACTGTTGGACAACGCGAAGATCGCTTCCTTGGAGGAGCCATCCAATGTTGTAGGGTTGTGGGTGTAGTGTTGTCAGTAGGGTCAACCGCTAGATGACCTCTGTCGAGATGAGATTCTTCTAGCTACTACCATAATGATGAAGTGCAACGAGGTGCCTTTTACCCACATCTGTGAATGGAAGAGGCGCTCTCCTTCCTCTGGATCGTCTGGGTCACTAGGCTAGAGCTTGGTGGTAGCAATGGTGGCACTGGGTTCTGTGTCAATTAATTATCTTCCCCTTTCTGGTTATAACTCAGAGTCAGAACCCACATCTGATTCATAGGCTTTCACTTCGACCAGCAGTGACTGCTTTAAGAAGCAGTCAACAATGTTATGCCAAGGTGTCTTATGGAAGTCACACCACTTCCCGGTACCCTTCTTTGTCTTTTGGGTGTCCTTTTCTTGTGGCTTGGAATAGTTATCTTGATACTCTCCATATTTTATTTGTCCTTTGTTCTATGGGTTGGGGACTCCCTTTCCTTGCTTTTGTTGTGAGGGTTTCCCAGGCCCAAATTTCTGCATCTTTTGTTTCAGCTTATGCTCAATTTTGATGACATATCGGTAGGCTGCATCCAAGGATGAGATGTATAGAAACTCCATTTCATCCTAGAGATATCTATGCAGACTGCCATGATACTTGAGCACTAGATGTTTCTCAGAATCTTTGATACCTATCTTGGTCCGCAAGGTATGGAATATATTTGTGGACTCAGGCATTGCTTGGTCTCTTTCCTACCGCAGTGTGGTCCATTTTTTATACAGGTCATCATAACTTCCAATAGGGTAGTATTTTTCTTTAATATAATCCCTAAAGGACTCCTAGGTGACCATGACTATAAATAATGAGGGTTCCTTTGTTTCCAAATGCTCATAGAAAGTTTCCCACCAATATTTGACATGGGGAACGGCTTTGAGGAGTGAAAAAATAATCTATTCTCTATTCGAGAAGTTATGGACATAGAAATACCCTTCTAGCAGATTCAACCTTTTGTCTACAACATCTGTGTCTATCTGACCTTCAAATATAGGAATATTGAAGTTGATTTGTACCTTGAAGGGGGTGGCACCTCCATTTGAGAAAGATGTGTCACCTGTTGGTAGTCGTCGAAGGATTTGCACAAAAATATCCATCATCTCATTCCTCTATAGTGTGAGGGCTTCCTCAAGCAACATTTTGAAAGGATCTCTTGTCCTGTCATCTTTCTTTTCTCCTTCCATGATAGGTCACTTGGGCGTGCGAGATATATTGTCCTCAAGAGAAATAATCTCAATACCCAATTCTTTTTACCCTAACCTCGTTGGGGACATGCATTAAGACGACAAGGAGAAGATTGATTTGATACCACTGATCCATGTTTTATAAGAAAAATGAGATGAATACATATTATTAAAATATTCTTAACATAAAATAACAAAGATACAGTAAAACTGGTTTTCTATTCAATAAGGAATTAAGCTGAAACTGTAAAATGCAACAGAAAACAAGCTTGTTGGAATGGTGGTGGCTTATCTCTAAGAAGACATGTGACGGCTACACTAATTCATAAGAATATAGTTACAATGAGGCTTTGAATTCCTTTTACAATAAACATGAATGTGGAAAACCCTAGACATCCAAAAACCTAACCCTAGGAGATGAAGTGCCAAAAGTCATGTGGGCCCCGTTTGGGTAAGTTAGTACATCAACTTCCCGGGGTCATAACATTTGCATACGATATTTGTTTTAGGCACAAAACATCCCTTTGGAAAGGTCTAACCAAGAAGAGAAATTTTCAATTGGCATGGATCAGTGCCTTTGGCAATCATCTTGCCCCAAATCCCCAAAAAATGTTGTTTAGGGCCTCAAAACGGCCCCAGAAGTTTGGAACTTGAAAAACTGTAGAAAAACTACTAAGGTGGAAAACTATTTTTCGAGCCAATGGAATAGGTGGCTGGCCGCTGATATCCACTTGGATCAGCTATGCACACTCTCTTTATGAATACTAGTGTTTCTATTGAAGCTTATTTTGGAGGTGGGAAGAAGATATAAAAAACCTTCCAAAAATATGGAGCTACTTGCCCTCTTACACTTATCTAGTTTCATATCTAATATCTAGTATGCAAGAGAAAAAGTTTCACTTTTTTTCATTTATCAAGATCTTATATGTAAACTATTGTATACTATAGTTTTGGTAATGAGTAGTTAGGTGTGAAATTCATTTTTCTTACTCTCCTGCTAGCGGTGCTAAACCTCCTTAATAATTAACACGTTTCATTTGAGAAGGATGATCATTAGATAATTTTAACCTCTATTGAGCAATGGTTGACCCTTGTTCGAGGAAGCATGCAAAAACTGTTGTAATCCTCCCTCTAGAGTAAGTGCATAAAGAATCAGTAAGAATGTAGAATACCCCACCCGCCAAACGAACAAAGATATTTTAAAACGGGTTTATGTTTCGTTATCTTCATCTACCACTTTTCAATATGGCTACTGTCACAACCCCATAGGATGCCTAAGAAGATATTATGATCATTCACCTCATGTGGGAATGTGTCACCAAGACACTTCTAAATTGGTTTCTTGGCACACCAAGAATACTTCATCCATACTACGCATCCTCACCTATATCATACCCATACTTTGTTCTAAGATATGGGCGAGTCACACTCCTACTCTAGTGCAACTCTGGATTACTTAGCCAATTGTTAACACAGTTTAACACTTAGTATTGTTTAAGCATACATCCATGAACATGAGAGTCCAAGAGAACAACTATGGAAAAAAAATGAGTACAAACACATAAATAGTGACGGTGGCAGAAATTGTGCCTAACACCTGACTAAGTCTTTGTTATTGAGAAAAAATTACAATAAGATCAATACCGACTTAGTTTACAAATTGGTTGAGCTAAAGAACTTGCCTTAGCTCACTAGGAAACTCATTAATATATTCATCCCACCAATATGTTTTGTCACTATCATCTTCGTGACCACCTACGATGCACCTTAGACATTCCCACAACCATAGACTGGTTTTCCCTTCTTTTTCGTAGAGTTTGACTAAGCTAACATATATTGTGGTTCTGTATCACATATGCCTCCACAAACCTATATTTCCATACTTCCCCAAAACGTCCAACTCTTGGCTACTTGTCTTCCATCCTGGAAACTCTACCTCAGACTTACCTCATAATTTCTCTCTAAATATCTTTCCAAAAATGCTCTATGTCTTCCTTTCGGTTTTCGCAGTTTCTCTTATAGGAGCTCCAAAGATCACTTGTGTGAAATGTCACATCTCTTGCGTGTGTCATGCCTATTCGTGAACCCACACTCAAATAAATTTCCGCACCACTTTGTGGACCTAGTGCACCCATATAAATCCCGCGTGCCCATAAATCATTCGTCTATTGGAATAACGCACCCCACCTTTGGGAGCATGCCATTTCCTTGTGCACTCTTCTTGTGCCAATTGTCATGAATCCTTTTGGGTGTGTCGATGGGTTCTTCTAACCTCTCTGGCACCCCCATGTTGCTGAGGGAAGATGAGTCTAGTCCTTAGGCATGATCCCAAGTTTCCCCACCCTTTCCCAAATGCAACCAAAGTCTCCATCAATCATTCTAAGGAAAGTAAAGTGTGTGATCCCTTGGTGTCGCATATCACCATTGTGAACCAAAGGTGCTCCTGCCCACACCCAAACGTCTTCATTCACCCAACCAAATTGTTACTTCCTTGTGATATTCATCCATTTTGTTTTCAAATCTTCCCAACGAGTGTGCACGCTCAGTGGGTGTCATGGGAGACCTTACATCCTCCCCCAGTCCAATTTGTTGTCGTCCATGGAAACATCCATCAATTTCCATGGAATACATTCCCATATTTGGATATTGTCACCACTCAATGACTATTGTCTCCTCATATGTTTTTTTTAAGGAAGACTCCCCTTAGGAAGTTTCATTATTCTATGAAGTGTCACTACCTTCCGACTTGTTTTTTCTTCCATACTTTGGTCTATTTTCCCATGATTTTGTCTGTTGGATCCCCTTGTGACTTTGGTTGATTGGTTAGCTAGTCCAACCATCGTGCCTCTATCTCAAGAACTGACATCTTCACATTCAAACATTTGTTTCTGGCTACAAACTTGTCACATATGTAACTATTCATTTCCTCCAATTTGTTAAGTCACCCACTACGTTCTCAACATTTGTCACCAACAAACCTCCTTAAGGTGCCTCATTGACTCCCACTGAGATAGTTATTGAAATATTGGAACTTAAAAGAATATTCTAATTATAATTGAGTTATTATCTTATAGATCAAATCCCCTTTTGTGTATTTATCATGTTGGATCTTGCATAAGACCAAATCCCTTTTTGTGGATTGGTCAAACCATATTTATATGGTGGTATTTCAAAAGTCGCCCCCTAGGGTTTATTAAAGTTTTTTTACCACTATTAGGATAATTTGGCCCTACCTGATGAAGAGACGCAACCCTAGCACCTCCTCAACCAGTATTTATAAGCAAGGAGGATGCCTCATTTGTTCACTCACTCACACTTATAGTGTGCATATTTTGAAGGAAGTTCTAGTTGCAAGAAGGAGGAGAGAGATTTCCATGCTCAGTCCTAGTCTTTTCTTGGTGTCTTTTGGTCTTTAGTCTTGACATTGTATTGGAAATTTATTATTGATAAATATTTTGTTGGGTTTTCTCCCCCGTGAGGGTTTCCCAAGATCAAATGTTGTGTACCATGTCATTGTGTTTCTTTTAGTGATCCTACTGATGTTGTTATGCTCTAGTAAATTGAAAAGAAATTAATAACAAATCTAAATTTAACATGGAACCAAAGTTGAACTAAATAGAGCACCTTTCACTAGGTAAACAAAAACGTCATTGTTGTCATACAAGAAAATTAGGGATTTTTATTGGAAAGGAATTTTTACCTAAAAACCATCTAGAAAAGTGAAAACTACCTTAGTGCATCATTTGGCATCTTGAGCACACCTTTTTAGTGGCCAGAGCCCCCAGAAAGTGAAACCCTAGTCTTGACTAGTACCAAAAAACCAGGAAACTAGAACAAGTACCAATCTATATTTGTGCATGTCAAGATTCAAGGGGTAAAACTTGATTTTTTTTAAAATAGACAACTCCAGCCTACTTGCCTCACCCTAGCACATCTCCTGGTAAGTTCATATTCACTTTCTGAGCACTTTCATTTTCTGGTCATTTTCCTAGCTCTAGGTCAAGATGTCTACAAGCACCAAGCTTGTTGACAAGTTAGAATGTGTGGAAATTTTTTTTTCCTGGAAGTACAAGATTTCACTCATTCTTGAAGAGAATAACCTTGCAAAATTTATAAATTAAAATGTACCAGAACCCGAAGAAGATGCATCCAAATAAAAGTACAAGAAGGATATGGTTAGGGCCAAAAGGATCATTGTAGACTTTATTAAAGATCACTTGATCCCTCAAGTGTATTATAATAATACTCCAAAAGACATGTTTGATGCCCTAACCAGAATGTATGAAGGAAAGAACATCAACTGGAAGATGAACTTGAGAACTCAACTCAAGAATACAAAGATGCAGAAGGGAGAAACAATTCAAGACTATTTCTCTAGGGTTATTCATTGCAAAGAACAATTAGAAGAAATTGGATACAAATTGGATGAGGATGAAATCATAATGAAAATATTAATGGTCTCACAAGACCTTGGGATTCCTTCATCCAAACCATGTGTGCAAGAAAGGAGAAACTCCAATTTGGCAGTCTGTGTGTAGAATGTGTTCAAGAAGAAGCAAGAGTAGCCAATTGAAAAGAAATACTATTAAGGGATGAAGACCAAGCCCTATATGCTCATGCGAAAGGAGGAAAGAAAAGGTCTCATTTCAAAAAGGAGACCCACCTTCATAAGAAATATCACTCCCCAAAGAGATTCAACCACTTCCGTAAAGAATATCACCCTCCAAGGAGATTCCAAAAATATCAGAAAAGTCAAAGAAGAGAAAAAGGTTTCTCCTCTTATCAATGTTATCATTGTGATAAGAGGGGACATATTGCTAAGAATTTTCTTGCTAGAAGGGAAGAATAAAATAAGATAAATAAAAAAATGCATCATTCTCATGCAGTTGAATATGATGAGCCACCCATGAAGTTGACTATATAAGAGATTGAAGATGATGTTTTATTTTCCTCCTTCTCGGGATCTGTGACACCTGGAGAGGATACTTGGCTCATAGACAGTGGTGCCTCTAATAACATGATTAGTCAGAGAGACATTCTCTTTATAATTACAGAAAATAAATTTCCCCAAAAATTTACACTCGAAGATGATTACCGGTACCCTATCAAAGGAGTGGGAGAATCTACCTACAAACTTGATTTAGGGACCTGAATGAAAATGAAGGATGTACTATATGTACCAGGTTTGAAAAAGAAATTACTTTTTATCTCATCTTTATATAAGAAAGGTTTTAGTGTTTCATTCATAGATGGTGAAGTTCTTATTTTTCCTAAGGAAAAACCATAGAATAGGCAATTTTTATTGGAACAGAAGAATTTGGATGGTATAAGTTAAAATGTCACTCATATGCAACCTTGAATCACTCCATTGAGAGTCCTTGTGAACTTTAGAATATGATACTAGCTCACATCAACTACAAATCCTTACCATATGTGAGCAAGGCAGTTACAGGTCTTCCATAATTCAAGGTTGATCATGAAGGTGTGTGCAAGGGATGTGCACAAGGAAAGATCATAAAGAATACTTTCCCAATGAGAGACAGTAAAGAAAACAAAATCTTGTAGCTCATCCAATTAGATGTATGTGCTCCAATTCCATCAACTTCTCTTAGTGGGTATGCATACTATGTGTCATTTATTGATGATTATTCTCGCAAGACTTGTTTTTTTCTTGAAATCAAAAGATGAAGTATTTGTAAAATTCAAGGAATTCAAATCCTTGATAGAAAATATCTCTGAAAGAAAAATCAAGATACTCAGGTCATATAATAGATGATAATACACCTAAAAAGAATTTGTAATATTTTGCAGAGATGTCAGGATTAAGAGGGAGCTCACCACTCCCTATAATCATCAGCAAAATGGTGTAGCAGAAATAAAGAATAGAACAATAATGGAAGCAGTGAAGACTATGATCCATGACCAAGATCTTCCAATGCACTTATGGGATGAAGCAACAAGAACAATAGTTTATGTCCAAAATAGATTATCCCATAGTGCACTTGGATTGAAAACCCCCAAAGAAATGTTCTTCGGAAAGAAGCCAGAAGTAAGCCATCTAAAAATAGTTGGTTGTCCATTGTTTTTACACATTCTGAAAGAAAGGAGAACTAAGCTCGATCCTTCAGGAAAGAAGGGAATATTTGTTGGATACTGTAAGGTCTCTAAGGCTTTAAGAATTTACATACCAGGTTACCATCATATTGAGATCAACAGAGATGCAATCTTTGATGAAGATGTACCACTCAATAAATCAAGGAGATGTCAACTTGAAGAAGTATATGAAGAAGAACATGTAGCTCCCAGAGTTGCAGAACCAATGAGGGAAGTTACAATTACCCCTAATGATGAGATTCCAGAATATCATGATATGACGGAATCTCAAGAACCTCCCCAAATGAAGATCTCTCACAAGAGAAATCTATCTTGGGAAAGTGAACTTATTCAAGATGGAGATAAGTATGGTGCCCCATAAGGAACCATGAGACAAAGCAAGAAACATAAGCCATTATCTAGTTATATGGCCTTAATGTGTGATCTCATAGAAAATGAACCTACTTTCTTTGAATAATCCATTCAGAAGAAAGAATGGGTGGATGCCATGAGAAAAGAATACCAATCCATTATAAAGAATTATGTATGGGAAATAGTTCCTAGAACGAAGAAAAAAATGTGGTATCTTCCAAATGGATATACGAGATAAAACATGTTGCATACAAAAGTATTGAAAAACATAAATCAAGGCTTATAGCTCATGGATTTTCTCAAAAGGAAGGCATTGATTTTGAAGAGACATTTTATCATGTAGCCAGATACACTTCTATCAAAACAAACATAGCTCTTGCAGCCTAGATTAAGTGGAAGTTACACTAGATGGATGTGAAAAAAACCTTCTTAATTCTTGTTATTGAAGAATAAGTGTATATAGAAAAACCACAAGGGTTTGAAGTTGAATATAGAAAGACTCATGTTTGTAGGTTGAATAAGGCTCTGTACGGGTTGAAGCAAGATCCTAGAGCTTGGTATGGAAGAATTGATAGTTTCCTGATGATCTTTGGATTTACCAAGAGTAAAGTTGATTCTAACCTTTACTTCAAGGTTATGAATTATGAGCCAGTTATATTGATCATGTATGTAGATGACTTATTCTTAAGAAGAGAATAAAATCTCATCATTAATTGTAAGAAAACGCTCGCTACAGAATTTGAGATGAGAGACATAGGCCTCATGCATTATTTCTTAGGTATTGAAGTTTGG
>JASDQU010014957.1:125526-144423 GCA_032191745.1 Picea mariana
TTGGTACTCTTATTTACAACCCATCCCATTGGACTCCCCTTTCCTCCATAATCATTGTGGTACTTATCACTTATATATTTTTTTCTATGGTCCCACCAACCCTTCCCAACACCCTTATTTGACACCTATCCCATTGCATTACTCATTTCACCCTGATCGTTGTCATATATATCATTTGTTTGTGTTTTTTTCGTTGATCCACTTCCCCTCACTGACACCCCTCATTCTCAAATGGACATTACTTGCAACCAAAAAATCCTTCACCTGCAAAACGAATCCAAACAACACAGGCACAACATTCAAAGAGTGAATTCGAAAATTTCTTCCACCAATTCCAAATTGGCCACCTTTGATGCCAATGTTATGTGATGATTTGCAGAAGTTAAGGGTGAATTGGACTCCCTCACCAACACTCTCAACATATGGTTAAAACAATCCCATGGATCTACCTCCTATAAAAAACCTTAACACTATGAAGGTGAGGACTCTTCCCATAATATGGCCTTTCATTCCAACTCCTTCATTGTGACCCTCGTCTTCCCATATTTGAGGTGAAAAAAATTGATGGCTCTGATCCCATAAACCGGGTCACTCAAATGGAACATTATTTCTCCTTACATGGAATTACTTATGAGTTTGCCAAACTTTCTTATGGGGTCCTCGATTTGGATCTTGAACACTGGAAATGGTGGCAATGGCATAGAAAGAAATGCCAAGGGTATGTTTCTTGGAAACAATTGTTGATTGTGGAGCCTGATTATCTTCCTAATTTAGAGGTCTTTGTTTTCAACCGTGTTTATACCCCATGAATACTTTACACCCTGGAAGAATGTACAATCATCTACATGGGGGAGTGCACAGGGGGTTACCCCCTCTATGGGGTTCGGGGGAAAATCCCTTGAAGGAAAAAATTTCTTGTAAATGTATATTGTAATTTCATAGTAAATATGGACCGTTCATTATAAAGATTGAAAATTTGACGATATAAGTTATGTTAGGGTTTTTTTCCCTAAAAGGAAACCCTCTTTTATGAGGGAAATGTATTGTAGCTATTTATTATTTTGAATATTGTATTTTGAGTGAGGAGACTGTGAGAGAAACAAAAGCAAGTTACAACGGGTGTGTTGTAGGTTATATCCCTTCATTTGTTGGATAATAATAAAGGAAGGACCTAGCAGTTTCTTTGGTGGCTGCAACCCACATTGGGTGAACCACATATATCTGTGTCTCTCTTGTATTGTGTATCTTCTGTGTTTTATTTTCAAATTTCTTTTATTTTATTGATCTGTGATCCTATTTTTATAATAAGTACTAGTATCAAAGAGAAAGGTAACTCATAGGAAAAGAGGGTTCCTAGTTGGAGTGGGAGCAATGGCGGAAGATGGAAAGTTTAGGGTCGAGAAATTTAATAGCCAAAACTACTAGTTATGGAATATCTAGATGGAAGATTATTTATATCAGACGGATCTATTACTACCATTGGGTGGAGTAGAAAAGAAGCCAACGGCCATGAAGGATGAAGAATGGGAGGTTCTTGATAGAAAGGCACTAGGAACGATACTGATGAGCCTGGAATCGTCAGTGGTTTTCAATATTTCGGAAGAAAAGACAACGAAGGAGATGATGGATGCATTGGTTAAACTATATGAAAACCCTCGATGTCCAATAAGGTATTTATAATGAGTATATTATTTAATATGAAGATGTCAGAAGGTGGGTTTGTTGCAGACCATTTAAATGAATTTAATACGGTTACTAATCAACTAAGTTTTGTAAAAGTGGACTTTGATGATGAGGTCAGGGCTCTTATAATGTTGTGATCATGGTCATGGTTGTAAGTAACTCGGTCTCTGGTTCAAATACTTTAAAATTTGATGATGTTGTTGGTGTTATCCTCAGTGAGGAAATGCGATGGAAAATCATAGGGGATACATCAAGTAATGCATTAAACATGGAGAACAAGGGAAGACAAAAGGATAGAGGAAAGGGCTCAGGGAACCACGAGAATTCTAGGAAGGGCAGATCCAAATCCAAACTTGGAAATATAGAGTGTTTGAATTGTGGGAAGAAAGGACATCTGAGGAAACACTGCAGAGCTCCAAAGAAACAAAGATATGGACAACAGGAGAAACATCAGGAAGCAAATGTAACAGGTGATGTGTTACAAGATGCTTTGATTATTTCTATAGATAACATTTATGAGTCTTGGGTGGTAGATTTAGGGTCTTCATTTCATGCCACACCCCATAGGAAAGATTCTCTAGATTATGTTCAAGGTGATTTTGGACAAGTTCATTTGGGTGATGATGCACCATGCAAAATTGTTTGAATGGGAAAGTTACAAATAAAGCAAAGACATGGAAACCAATGGTTGTTGAAAGAGGTAAGACATGTTCCAAATCTAAGGAAAGATCTAATTTCAACAGGGAAGTTGGAAAGTGAAGGATGTATATCCATATTTACAGATAAGGTGTGGAAGGTCCCCAAAGGATCATTGGTGATAACAAAAGGAGAGAAGGTAGACACATAGTATTTATGTACTGGTAATACTGACTCTTCTATCTATTTAGCTTCTACAGGAGTGGATACAACACTGTGGAATCATAGGCTTGGACACATGAGTGAGAAGGGGATGCAGATACTTCACAAAATAAATTTGTTGCCAGATCTTAAACAAATTGATTTGGATTTCTGTGAGCATTGTGTTTATGGAAAATAGAAGAGAGTCATATTTATTAGAGTCATAAAGGAAAAGAAGAGTGAAAGGTTAGATCTTGTGCATACAAATGTATGGGGACTATCTTAGGTATCATCTCTTGGTGGATCTCATTATTATGTTAATTTTTATTGATGATGCAACTAGAAAAACTTAGGTTTATTGCATTCGACAAAAATCTGATGTTTTTGATACTTTTAAGAAATGGAAAGATTTGGTTGTGAATGAGAGAGGAAAAGGGTTGAAGTGTCTCAAATCAAACAATCGAGGTGAATATTGCAGCAAGGAGTTTCATTATTAATGTTCATACGATGGGATTCATAGAGAGAAGACAGTTCCAGGAACACCACAAGAAAATGGTGTGTCAGAAAGGATGAACAGAACAATCATGTAGCATGCAAGGAGTATGAGACTGCATGATGGTTTTCCTTTATAGTTCTAGGGAGATGTTGTAGATATTGTTGTTTACTTAATAAACATATCACCTTCAAGCTCTTTGGATGGTAGAACTCCATAGGAGTCATGGATAGGTAAAAAGGTAAACTATTCTTTTTTGAATACTTTCAATTCTGAATCATTTGTCCATATTGATAAAGAAAATAGAACAAAACTTGAGGTAAAATCCAACAAGTGTAACTTTATTTGATACATTGTTAATGATTTTGGTTATCGCTTATGGGATTATGAAAATAACAAAATCATTAGGAGTAGATATGTCATATTCAATGAGAAGGTCATGTACAAAGATCAGTTGCATGGAAAGAAACAGGAAAAAGAAAAACCAGAATACATAGTGTTTGATGAGATCACTGAAAAAGAAATTCCAAAGGAAATAGAAAATCAAAATGTAAAACAACATGATCATCATGTACCTCAAACTCCTGCAAGTGTTGTTAGAAAATCTACCAGGTTAATTAGACCCCCTGAATGATACTCTCCTTCATTGTATTATTTATTGTTGATTGATTCTGGTGAACCATAATGTTATGAAGAGGCAATGCAGATAAACATCAAAAATAAGTGGGAGAAAAGAATGAAAGAGAAAATGGACTCCCTGGTAAATAAACAAACTTGGTATTTGGTTCAGTTTCCTACAGGAAAAAGAGCATTACAAAATAAATGGGTTTTACAAGTTGAAGGAAGAAGATGGAGGAAAAAAGAGGTACAAGGCTAGACATGTTGTAAAGGTGTTTGCACAAAACAAAGGTATAGATTTTGATGAAATATTTTCTCCTGTTGTTAAAATGTCTTCAATTAGGACTATTTTAAGTCTTGTGGTAGTAGAATATTTACATCTTGAACAATTAGATGTAAAAACAACTTTTCTCCATGGGGATTTGGAGGAAGATATTTATATGAAACAACCACAAGGCTATGAGGTCAAAGGTAAGAATAATTTGATATGCAGGTTGAAGAATAGCTTGTATGTTCTAAATAAATATCTAACGCAGTGGTATTTGAAGTTTGACAGGTTTATGAAAAAACAAGGTTATAGTAGATGTCATTCTGATCACTGTGTTTATTTTAAAAGGATAGAAAATGGAAGCTATATTATCTTTCTATTGTATGTATGTTATAAAAAGATTTGTCTCACCATTGATATCTTGCACAGAGGGCCTTTTTCCATTTCCCTATGCAGACTTGTCATCCCTTTTTGATGAATCCAGAGCTAAAAATACATATTTTTTCACATATACACGCCCTATCTACCATATAGCATGTGTATACACAGGCTGCTCCACTACATACCGCATACATCGGGATTTGTGCCAAAAAATACAAAAATGAAGTCGGGTTTCCATGTCACGATAGGAGATCTCTGATTCTTGGCCTTCCATATAATGGAAATGTTCTGATTCGGCCCTTCAGTTTCATTTTGACAGCTATAAGAGAACAATTCTAAGCTATGGAAAAAGAGGATAAATAATTCAACTATGAGAGAAAAGTTACTTTGGAGAAATTACTTCATATTGAGTCTACATCCCTTTGTCCCTCAAGTCTGGACACAGTGTTCAACCTCCAAGCTCTTTCCCTATCGTTGAAAGAACCTCATTGTCTCTTTTCTATGAGCTTGCCTTTGGTGGAGGATTGAAGTGGTGGAGACCTAGTTGGAAGGAACTTGGTTTCTTGGTTCCAAACCATGCTGAAATGGAAATCTATAATGTTATCACTTCTGTTGATCATTTATTAATAGAAATACTCCTTTCTCATCCTATTGGTATCACACAAATAGATGATTATTATCCATGGGCATGTTTGTAATGTCTATTAATGGATTATGCTATCTAATGTGCTAACCTTTTATATTATCACCATATGCTTTCTCTACTCTCTTGTTGAGAACTTGTTGTAGGTATAAAGTTTTGAGTCGAAGTGATCAAAGGTGGACATCTTCAAACGTTGGAACGAGGTAGGCATTTTTCTTATCTCGCTTGCACATTGGTTTATACAACACATGTTGTAATTGAGTAGATTTCTACATTCATACCTGTTTGTTGTGGTTTACCTTGGCCATAGAGAGTTTTTCCCTCATAACGAAATTGGTGACTCCACTGGGGAGAGATATTATTTATAAGGGTTGAAGTACTTTTTCTCCTTGCATTGCTCTTTTTCCTTTGTGTTTCTTGTCATATCACTGCTTGACAGATTAGGTTCACTCTAGGTCTGAGTTTTCAGCCTTTTACCCTTGCCTAGCCTTGTTTTCAAGCTTGTACGTGCCTTTTGCCTTGACAATCATGTACACACGTGTGTTGTCTCACTACAAGCTACATATATACGCATTGTTTGCCTGAATAGTGGCGTATACCACTTTTCCTTGTCTGTTTTCTTTGTTTTGTGATTGTTGGGTGGGATTTGATAGTTGTTGAGCCTTCTTAGGTCTATGTAGTGCCTGTTAAGATTCTCTGAGTTGACAGGAAACCTGTTTGGAGTTGAATTTTTGGGCGGAGTCTTTCTCATTGTTTTTCATTTTTTATTTTTCCTTGAACTATGGCTTTTTTGCTTGGCTGCTTGGAATTCTACTTGAGTTATTCTATTTATACACATTAAAATTTATATATCAGGTTTCTTATCAATTGATGCATTTTATTTTTAGTATATTAAAAATACAAAAAAATTAGGCATTTTACATTGCTTGGCATTTTTGTCTTCTGAATCTTTATCATTAGCTTAGTGCACTTAGTGAAAGATTGCATTTTACTTTTGAATTGCAGAGTTGAAATTGAAAATTGCACTATTTTTATATGCATATCATTCATTCAAAAAATAAAATTAGACTTTGCATTATATTTATATTTATTTTCTTGTAGATTCATAATATCATAAGTTTCACTTCCATACCCTTTTTGAGTAATCACGACCAGTAAAATTTACGCTTTAAACTAAAATTGATTAGTCGGGATTTTATTTTTAGGGTGCACAAACTAGTCTAGGGTTTAGTGCCTTGGAATAGGATTTTGTGAGTAAACTTCTCCAAGGAAATTAAATCAACATATGTGTGTGAGATAGGAAGTTGAGAATTTCATTGTATAATTGGTAAGATCAGGAGGCTTTGCTCACATCGGAGTTAATCATGAGGTCACGCGAAGTTAGTTGAAGGGATTACCCCCAGATACTCACCTAGCATCATAGATATTTCTGTGTATTTATTCGTATTTGGGGATCTTTCTAGTACCCATACCTCTGTGAGAGGCGGTACTTTCAATATTTCAAGATTTTCTACCCTACCCATATGATAATCTAGACTTACAACTGCTCGTCTGTGCATTGGTTATACAATGGTTTATTAGTTTCTTGACTTAGGTATCTCATAGGTTACTTGTAGGGGTTATTCTGCTTGTACTCTGGTTCAGATAGGGGTCAGACAACACACAACCTTTATGGAAGATTACCTCTCTGAAGGGATCTGACCGACTATTTGTTAATCCCACAAGGTCCCCTATAATAGATTTTGTTACCTCCAAACTTTAGCAAGGAGTCTCATGTCCCTCTTGGATGAGACATACCTTCTTTAGCGAGGGAGGCCACTCAGCCACTTTAGCCCATTTGCATGCATATTGGTCTTTTGACTTTTGGTATGCTCTTTGAATACTAGTTGGCCTTAGGATATTTTTATTTTGTAGAGTCATAAGTCGTCGTGGATTCGGACCAGCATCCCCGCCGGTCCCGTCGGTTGTTACAGTTACCACCAGATTTCGAGTTCTTTCCTTCTAAAAGGCGTAGAGTTATTAAGTGTGGTACACACACATCCACCTTTCAGACTTGTGGTTCCACAAGGATGAGTACTGAATCTAGTATCCATAACATTGGGATTTCTTCAACTCTCATACCCATTATAGTTAATGGAACCCCTTCGACTCTTGCAACCACTACAGTTGCAGTGCCGGAGGCACATACTGGTACTATGGATCGACCTGTAGTTAATGCATTGTCTCTTGCCTCAAAACCTTTTGGGGGTCTTGGTCATTCATTGGGATACAATGTTCAGTCCATCCCTATAGCTTCTAGTCCATTTTCTTATGGTATGCCTAACTTCACTTCACATTTTTCGACTGCCATCCCAGTTGTTGGCCATAACGCTAGCATTGGACTTGGGGGAACTACACCTCCTTACACTCCATTTAAGTTTGGTGGTTCTCATATCCCTCAAACAAATCCTAATATAGGAAGTGTTCCTTCTCTCAACCTCAGGTCTAATCCTTTTACAGCTGGATGGAATGACCAACCTGGCGGACAAGTTCCATCCTATATCCCTACCTCCTCGGTGCCGATTCCAAAAAATACTTTTGGCATGATGAATCCACTTCAATCCTATGGGTTCCCGCTCAGAGGAGGTAAGTCTTACCCTTTGGGCAACCCCCAACCCTGATCCGATTCGATTGGGGGAAATTTTCATAACCCCCAACCCGGACCTTACTCGGCTGGGGGAAATTTGTATAATCATCAATAGAACATTCCTGTGGGAATGATGCCCAACCCACTTTATATGAATCAACCCAGAAGAATGCCTTATAATTTCGGAAAGGGCTATGGTTCTTACCAAAATCCTGGATGGACTACAGTTTCGCATGCACAATCTTTTGCGGGAGGTTGGGGCCAGATGTCGCAACCCTGTCTCCCTTTCCTGGCCATGCTTAATCTTCCAAATTTGGCTGAGTTAATGAACGACTTGGTGAGTCATGATCTCACATGCCCCCCGGTCCCACCAAGATTCCTTCGGACATCCCAAAGTTTGAAGGAAAGAATGGAGATGACCTTGGTGATCACGTCACTACCTTTCACCTTTGGTGCTCATCGAATTCCCTTAATGACAATTCTTTTAGATTACGATTGTTTCAACACACTCTCATTGGAGTTCTTGCGCAATGGTATATTGAGCTACCTAGGGGGACATATGGGTCATTTAATCTGTTGGTGATTGTCTTTCTTAACCACTTTCAATTGCCCATTCATTATGATGATGGCCTTGAACTTTTGTTGACTTTACACCAAGACACCGCCACTCATATCTTAGATCATATCCAAGAGTGGCGCAGACAGAAGAGGTTGATTAAGAATCCTATATCCCCAGCCTTTCTTTTAGAATGGTTCCTTAAGTCTTTTCGCCCTACTATATTGAAGGATGTTGCTACTTTCGAGGTCACCACTGAGGAATAAGCTATCTTTAGAGCCCAACAGTTAGGTTTGATATATGCTCAATCTGGGATGTTATATCACCTTCTTCCTGAAGCATCACGATCAAGTTACGACCCTAGGAAAAAACCTGGACCTCATGTCGATGGCATTGTAGGTTCCACCAATGTAAAGTCCACAGACTTGATGACGAGCCACTTGAAGACTTTGTCTCTAAACAAGTTTGCTAGAGGACTAGCTTCGTCTATGTCTTCCAACCCCACTCAGTCAGTGGATGTACATTACGTGCAATCGTCAAAAAACCCAAATGGTGACCAACAACTAGGCGGGAATAAAAGGAAAGGTCGAAACAATCGTAAGGGTGGGAAAAATGGTAATAAACCCAAGGACAAAGATAATAATGGGAAGCTAAATGATAATTCTGGAGAGGGAAAGAAAGAGAAACATAAGGTGAAGTTTCCTTGTAAACTTTGTATCGATGACCACCTTATGCATTTATGCCCCAAACTCGTAGACACTGCGAGGCTTTTGAATCTACTGCCCGTTGTGCTGATGAATCCATTCCCACATAACCAACACTTAGCCTCGAGCTCTTTGAACACCGGAAATGTGGCTGGTGGGGGTCAAAACCCACCGTTAAAAGATGGCAACCGCGTATGTATCAATATGGTCGATGCGGAAATCAATGTATCCAATCGATCTCGAGATTATAGCTCTTCGCAAGCTAAATCTGGTCTAGAATCTCCCCTCCTCCTTTAGAGACAAACTTACAGATTGAGAAACCAGAGCCACTGTCTCATATTCCGAAAGGATTAATTAAGCGCTCTACACACAATCCTAATTCTAGATCTGCCCATAACTACTCTATTGTTGAAGATCTAGGCCAAACCCCTTGTGCGATGTCGGATTTGGCGGTACTCGAGACATGTCCTTCACAAAGGAATGCCTTACTCTCTACTTTAGGAGCTCTAGAACCCAGTGGCTCAAAAGTTATCAAGTTTGATGTCACATATGTGAAGACTTGCTTACCTTACCATGTGGCCTTCCAAATCCATGTGGAGTATTCCAAGTATACCATCAAACGTGTGGTTGTTGATGAAGGTGCTACCACCTACGTGATGTCCTTGGTCTATTGGAAAGCTCTCGGTTCTCTGACCCTTTCCAAGTCATCGAACATGTTGACTGCATTCGATGGTCATTCCCTTCACCCTCACGATATTCTCTCTGCCTTTCCGGTCTAGTTAGGTGGGAAGACGGTAGAGGTGGAGGTAGAGGTAGTTGATGCACCTCTTGATTATAACCTGTTACTAGGTTGCAATTGGACCTATGATGTGGTCTCTCTTGTATCATCCATCTTTCGTATGCTTTTTTCTCCTCATCAATGGAAGATCGTGACCATCAACCAATTATCCTTTGCGTACTCTAGTCCTAATGCATCTGTTGGGCCGTCGATCCCTGTGATAAAAAATTCTCAGCTGACAAATGAGAATATTGGTGTCGGAATGCATTCTTCCCTGATGGGTACTTTCTACTTCTCAGCATCGAATCACCACATTTACACCATGTCTAGTAGGCCTTCTTCGAAGGGGGGGTCCACACCTTTCCACACTTCCTATTTTAGTGATCCATGGACCCTACCTTCCCTGATTTCGTCGTGTAAAGGCCAGTCGCATGCCGGCATGGCCATGCCACTATCGACAATGGAGATTGCATATCAAGTTGTTCTTGACTCCTTTGTCGATCCTGATCCTGTTACCTCACCAACGGACGAGGAGGATCCTGTTCTTAGGCCTGTATGGACCACTTTGTTGTCTTGTTCACATGATTTCCTAGATGATACTTGGCCTTTAGATGAATCCATCCTCGAAACCATGAATGGTTCCGATACACGTTGGGATGATATGCATCATTGATCTTATTTTCTCCCAAGTCTTGAAAAAATCGAGGAAGATGAATTTTGATCTACTTTGAGTGAGATAGTCGGTCACGTCGTGGTTCCACTTGACATGCACGAAATTTATGCTGAAGGAAACATGTCGAGTATTTCTCCTATTGTCTCGATCGATATCTCTCGTACCCCTGGAAAGGTTGAAAACATAAATATAGGTGCGGATTGTTCACCAGAAGAAATTCTGATCTACATCGAACTCTTCAAAGAATTTCGAGATGTATTTTATTGGTCATATGAAGAGATGCCAGGGATCGACCCTCTTATTTTAGAGAATGAGATTAGAACTTATCTGGATGCTAAACTTGTTCGAAAACATCCTAGAGATATGAATCCTAGGAAGGCCCCTGCTATTAAAGCAGAGGTGGAGAAGCTACTTAATGTTGGATTCATCTACCCAGTTCCCTTGACCAAATGGGTATCCAACCCCGTTCCTGTGAACAAAAACAAAGGAACCATCCATGTATGTATGGAATTTTGTGACCTAAACAAGGCTTGTCCTAAAGATAACTTCCCCACACCTTCATCGATAAGATTCTCAACGAGTGTGCGGGAAGTGAGATATTTTCTTTTAGGGATGGATTTTAAGGGTATAACTAAATCCAAATCAAGCCTGAGGACGAACAAAAGATGGAATTTATTTGTCCTTGGGGTACTTTTGCATACCAGAAAATGCCTTTTGGCCTTAAAAACATCGGAGCAACTTTCCAATGTGCCATTACTTTTGCTTTTCATGATCTTAAGCACATAGTCAAAGCCTACCTTGATGATCTCGCTACTCACTCCCGCAAGAGAGTGGATCATGTTATTCACCTTTGACTTGTTTTTGAAAGATGTCATTACTATAGAATCCGGTTGAACCCTCACAAATGCATCTTTTACGTTAAGTATGGTCGTCTTTTGGGATTTTTGTCTCCGAGACCAAGATCATGGTATATCCTCTTAAGGTTGAGGCAATACTTCAATTGCCTCCCCCACGCACGATTAGACAACTTCAGGGTTTACAGAGGAAATATAACTTTCTATGTTGGTTCATAGTGAATTATGCCAATATCACTAAGGGTTTCATGTGCCTCTTGAAGAAAGACACCCCTTTTATCTAGGATGAGGGAACCCAGGAGTCTTTCAACGCTTTGAAGAAAGCCTTGGTATCGGCCCCTCTGCTGAAGTCTCCTGAGTACAGTAGAGATTAATTGCTCTATATATCCATTTCTGAAGAGACAATTGGTATGGTTCTAGTTCAGGAGGATGATGAGCTACATGAGCACGTCATCTACTATCTTAGTCGAAACTTAGTTGGCCATGAGCTTAATTACTCTCACATTGAAAAGATAACTTTGGTTGTCGTTCACGCAGTCCAAAGTTTACATCACTATATATTGCTTTGGAAGACTACTGTGGTTGTTGATTTCAATCAGTTTCAATACATCCTTACTAGGCATATAATAGGGGGGACATATAATAAATGGATTTTCATTTTACAAGAGTTTGATCTTGACTTTGCTTCAGCAAAGTCCAAGAAATCACTAGTCTTTGCAGAGTTAATATATGATTTTCCATGATTAGATGAGGATGTTATCCATGTTGATTTGTTTTTAGATGAACACATTTTCCTTGTCTCGCCATCTGACCCTTGGTATGGAGACATTGTTCTCTATCTTCAAACCTTGAAGTTCGCTCAGCATCTTTCGCGAGATGACCGACGACGTATTAGATACCAAGATAAGAGGTATACCATCATCAAGAAACTTTGTATCACCGAGGAATAGATGATATATTACGTCATTTTTTAACTCACGAAGAGGCAGAGCCAGTCCTAAATGATTTCCACAAAGGGGCTTGTGGTGGTCACCTATCCGGGCTTGCAACAACCCAAAAAATCTTGCGAGCTGACTATTTATGGCCTACTATATTTAAATATTGTATTGAAGTAGCTAAGAAGTGTCACCCCTGCTAGGTGTTCACTCATAAAATGCGCTCACACCCAGCCCATCTTCACCCAGTCATTATCATCAGTCCCTTCACCACGTGGGGGGTAGACTTTGTAGATTTCAACCCAACTTCGGTTGGGGGGCATCAGCTTATTATCGTGGCTATCGAATACTTTAATAAGTGGGTCGAAGCCATGCATACCGTAAAATACAATGGGAATACTGCTGCCTTCTTCGTATTCAATCAAATTATTGTCCGGTTTGGTACCCCGAGTGAGATTGTCACTGATCATGGCAGTCACTTTCAGAATGAAATGATGGTAGAACTAACATCAATATGGGGTTTATACATGGTGATTCCTCTCCTTATTACCCCCAGGAAAATGGGCAAGTAAAGGCCATCAACAAGTCTCTCAAGACCATCTTGCAAAAAAATGTGAGTCAGAGTAAGTCCGATTGGCACATCATGCTATATCCCGCACTTTGGGCAGACTAAACCACAGTTAAGACTACCACCATTTTTTCCCCTTTCTAGTTAGTGCATCGTGTGGAGTTGATTCTTCTTATTGAATTTGAAATCCCTTCTCTTAAGTTGGCATTCACGCTCCTACCTGACACTTCAGATCTAGAGAGATGCTTTGTGCACCTAGAGATTCTTCATGAGCAGCATCGGGATGCCTTTACGACTATCGAGGCAAAAAAAAAACATGTCAAGGTCCAGTACGACAAGTCTATTTGTCCTTGGTTGTATGTTGAGGGTGACTTGGTCCTTTTATATGACCAAGCCAAAGAATCACTAGGGGTAGGCAAGTTTAAACCCATGTGGCATGGTCCTTATATCGTGCGACGTGTTCTAGAAAAGGAGCTTATGAGTTAGAATATTATGAAGGGAATGTGTTGGTCAAGCCCAAAAATTGGCTAAATGTGTTGGTCGAGCCCAGAAATCGGCTCTACTTAAAACTATATTACGCTTGAGCCCTAAGCTTGAGAAAAACTCTTTGTATACTAGTGTAATTTAGTGTATATACATATCTTTTCCCTTTCTTTTTGTCTTTGGCTTTCTTATCGAGTTTTCCCTTTATTGACAGATGTCAATGGAGTCTTTGGTCTACCTAGGATTCACATACGGAGCTAGTCATCATACACGAAACTTGGCTTCCGCCGCTTGGGTGGTTTACTCACCCGAGGGTCTGCTGGTGTCTTCAGGTGGCATATGCCTAGGGCCATCCACGAATAATGTGGCCGAATATAGCGTTGTCATAGAACTTTTGCGTGATGATATCTCACATGGTATTCTCTCTTTAGAGGCTCGCCTAGATTCCCAGTTAGTAGTATGTCTGTTGAATGACTGTTACGATGTGCGTAATCCTACTTTACTCTGACAATTCCTACGGGTGTGTCTTTTAGAACGACAGTTTGATTTTATCACATATTATCACATTCCTAAGAGTGTTAATCATATATCCGATGCCTATGCTAATTACATTTTAGATTGGAATTTGTCACATTAATAAAGAAAAGAAAACCATTAAATCAATGTACACATTTCAAAATATAATTAAAGACGAAGATCCTTTTTTATATATTTAAAAAATATGGTGTTTATATTACAAAATTGGGGCTAAAACCCTCAATACACATATACAACCGGTATATAGATCCCACGACATCTATGCCTGTGGCACTGGATGTGTGTTATGATATCAAACCATGACGTTTGTGAGACACCAAAAGTGTCGTACTCATGCTCTAGGTACACCCACCACCTGTCATTGCATGGATTCAGGTAGATCCTCTACCTGAACCATTGGAATCCTCTGAGTCAAACGAGACAGGTTGCCCTGCATGTTTTGTAGGACTCTCTCGACTTCTGCTCCTACCACCTCATCACCCCGGTGTCTCCATCAATGTTGAGGTAACCCCTCTGGTCGTCACGGACCCAGGTCTACATCACACAAGTGTCTAGCTTATACTTAAACACCACCCAAAAATATTTTTGTCTCATAATAAAAAAATAAAAATAAAATGAAATATTTAAAAACATTTTACCTATGTCACCATAGGCAGTCCCTGGTGGAAGTGGAATATCTGGATATCCTCTTAAATTAATCCCCACATAGGGATAGTCATCCAGAGAAATGACTTGTCACCGCCACCAGAATAAAAAATCCTCGTTGTAGGTTGTTGGAACCCTACGTCCCCCCTACTGTCTCATGACCTCGTTCCACCGCGCCATCACTGGATCACGCGGTCCTCTAGGAAGGATCTCCACTCTAGGTCCTAGATTTGGAACCTGCTCAAAAAAGAAAATGCAAAGAATAGAGGCAAACCCGAAGTTTTGCTTACCCCCTTGTTTGCACTCTGTCAACTGACCTTTCATATTGGTTAGTAGTGAGGTACACTAGTCATAGACAATGGGTTTCACACACTGTACTTCATAAAACATGAGAGGCCTCGATGCCTAGTGCAACGAAGTCGAACCTATGATCTTAGTCAATACAAGCACGATGATCTTCAGGCTGAGGTTATTTATTGCCTAGATAGGGATTTGACTTCCCACCTTCAGAGTCCCCGCTACACAGTAGGCATCGATGTAATCCTCGATCTTCATCCCACTCCCTGCTCCACGTGACTTGAGGTTTACAACCTCTCCTCGATGTGATAGACCAGTCAAAATGTATATGTCCTCTACTTCGATCCTCAATGGTTGTCCATTGAGGACAAAGCTCTTG
The DNA here is from genome assembly GCA_032191745.1 of Picea mariana. Lineage (NCBI taxonomy): Eukaryota > Viridiplantae > Streptophyta > Pinopsida > Pinales > Pinaceae > Picea > Picea mariana. Next base: position 140,485 of record JASDQU010014957.1, read on the forward strand.
CTATTGGGGTCCTAGTAACCCACCAACATCTCCAACAACATCACTTGGGCCCTTATTCCTTTGAGAGCCCAAAACTTATAAAAGGAACACCTTTTTAGAGTCGCTTGAGCCACTAGATCGCGATCCACAGCTGCATGAACCTTCTCATGTTCTCTCTCTCTCCATTCAAGAACCATCCTGCAAAAGACAAATTAAATTTTGAGTTAGAACCCTCCTTTTTGGTCATTTGCGTGCCTGTACACGGATTCCTTTGCATACAGTCGCATGTAGGGCTCAATATACTCCCCCTGTGGTTCACACAATCTCCTATACCTCGTCGTATACGCAACCTAAACAAAGCAAGCCCGTGTACACCGAAATCCACATTTTACGCCCTCAATAACTAAAAAATTGGAACCTAATTCAAAAATGTAATCCACTGAATTTGAAGAGGATGAGAATTAGATTTACCTGATCCAGACGGTTCGTTATTTCATTGCCTGATGCTCCCACGATCACCGTTTGAATCTTGGAGGAATTTTGGTCCAAATTGCACTATTTGGGTAAAAATCAAAACGGTATAGTAATTTTTTATTTTATTACTATTTATAAGCTATTTTTACCCACTTTATATAGTTTCATGCCATTTTTTCAACTATTGGACTAATACAAGAGTGGTTTTGAGATGGCTTGTGTAGTTTTGACCCAGATTTCTTGTGGATTTCAACATTATGATTGGTCGTTCGTCACCTCGGCCAGGTATTTTCATAACCTAGCATATATGATATGTATCCACTCCATCATGCATTTTTGCATTACCCTCTAAACACCTATTTTTATGCCTTAGGTAGGAACCCATTTGTTGCAACACAGAACCTTTAATCTACTATAAGTAGTGTTGCTAATAAATGGTAGAGACTTACCAAACATGGGTGCCCTAGTTAGATCCTCTTTGTCATTTGGTGCCCATGCCGAGTTTTTTCCTTAGGACCGGGAGTCCATTATAGCTTGATACATGACTTTATGATGAACCTCATTTCTCACTCATACACATGCGGCCTTATTCCCTGCAGACTCCCAAAATGAGTCTTAGTTAAGATCTTTTCTGACTCGTCTAAAAACCGAAAAGATTGCCGAGTGATTTTTCCCTTTCATAGTCGTTAAATTGGATTTGAAAGGTCATGAGTCTTATTTAAGCTCTTTTCCGACTCGTCTAAAAACCAAAAGGATTGTAGAGTGATTTTTCCCTTTCACAGTCGTTAAATTGGATTTGAAAGGTCATGAGTCTTAGTTAATCTCTTTTCCGACTCGTTACCAAAAATAGAAAATATCGTCGAGTGAACTTGTCTTTTTCAAACTCGTAAATTGGATTTGAAAAGACGTCTATTTGGCACAAGTTCATCCCTTTTTCACACCAAGTAGACTAAAAGACATAAAAAGGGACATTTTTTGGTGTTAAGTTGTGAATGCATCTCATGCCCTTTCTTGCAGTATTGAGCCTTTAGCCGGTTCTTGCTTTGCGTTATAAACCGTTGCCTAAGCAGTTTTTGCATCCTCAGCCAAGCAGAGCCTTGTTTGTATTCTTCGCAATTTTACACCCTATACCCTGGAGGGAAGATCACCCTGAGTGTCCATCTCCCGCATGCATTTCCTTGCATTGAGCATAGGTACATTCCACTGCTGGAGCTAGTTTTTCTTACTTGCGACACTTGTTTCCTCCTCTATATCATAGCATTCATTTGTTATGAAAAAACAAAAAAAGACGGGCGGGAAGGGAGTACTATATTATATTTGGTAGTAGTCGTGTCGCCTTTGACCAGAGCACAAAGTTATTGAGTCCTTGTATCATCATAATTTTGGGTTTAGCATGGCCTTAGGAAGCTGAACTCGTTACATAGTTTTCTTTACCAACTAGTTATTCTTCCAGTCCCTATGGAGAACATTATTGATGCCTCCTGCATCTCATGGTTACATCATTGAGTCTATGATGCCTGAGTTTAACGTATGTCTCATGCTCTTGTTCAAAGAAAGTCTATCAACCCGTGTTGGCCACTCCTTAGAACTCTTGATTTTGCATGTCGTCCGTACCCTCAGTTTGTCTCAGAGTCACATGATACTGTGGTTTTATCATGCACCCTGGCCCTACTTTCATCATTGGTAGGTAACCTTGAACCAAACAATCGACATTTCATCATTGGTCATTGACTGGGTGGTTTCCCTTGTGTTCGACGGCAAGACATCTATTCACACATTGGGATTCGTGCAGTGTCTTGGATGCCATTAGCATTATTGGTGGTTTCTTTGCCTTTGTCATCATTTTTCATCATTGGCTGCTATTCAGAGGGTATTTTTCATGTATTGCTTGCATTTGGCACATGCGAAAGATGCACAAGGCCGTTGGTTCGTGAACATGCTCTTCGTCTAATTCCCACCAAATTATGAATCTCCTTCTTTGTTCCTCGTGCTAACTGATGAGAGATGCCTTAATGCTCTCCTTTCAGTAGGTCTCTTTCCATAGACTTCAGCTCATTTATTTTGGATATGGAACCTAGAGTTTTATGAGTACCTTGGGACTTGCAGTCATTAGTGGCAGGCTCTCTCGCCATTGACATATGGGAATACATCAATGTCTCCTGATCAATGGATTCCTCGGGTGTTCGACATCGACTCCCTTATTCACACTTGTAGGAATGTTCTCGGTGCCTTGATACCTACTTTCATTATTGGTAGGCTATCTCGCGTTTGTTAACGGTATACCTCAATGACCGGTAATCAAACGATGTCTCATTGTGTTCAACCTCAACTCCTTTATTCACATGATGTAGACTAGCACCTTTGGCGGATGTGTAGAAGACTTGAAGGCATCACTATGTGGTCATAGCTTTCATGAGTTGTTGCTTCCATTTCATTGGACCAACACCTATTTGACTTCAGTAATCATGGGACATTAGATTATACTCCATTGTATACAAATATCTTCATATTAGTTTTGAGACTGCTTCTACTAGGCCTTTTTCGTGATTATGACAGCTTTTGGCATATAACCACATTTGTATTTGCCTATTCATGGCCACAAACACTTTTTTGGTATATTTTCCACATGGATCTGTATTGTATTCTATTGATAGCCATGTATGTAAAGTCAACACAGAATGTAATGAGCAACTAGTCTTTCCAGTTGGGTTTAGACCACTCCACTTATGGGTTATTTATAATGTATTTTGACCATCAAAGATACTCCTTTGATCTCACACATTAGGGGGAATCTGTTATAGAAATATTTTCCTCACCATTGCTATCTTTCACAGAGGGCGTTTTTCCATTTCCCTATGTAGACTTGTCATTCATTTTTAATGAATCCAGAGCTAAAAATACATAGTTTTCCACATATATGCGCCCTATATACTATACAACATGCATATACATAGGTTGCTCCACTACAGCCTACGTACATCAGGATTTCTGCCAAAAAATACGAAAATGAAGTTGAGTTTCCATGTCACGATAGGATATCTCTGATCCTTGGCCTTCCATATACTAGAAACATTCTGACTCAGCCCTTCAGTTTCATTTTGAAGGCTATAAGAGCATAGTTCCGAGCTATGGAAAAAGAGGATAAAGCATTCAACTTTGAGAGAAAAGTTACTCTGGAGAAATTACTTCATATTGAGTCTACATTCCTTTGTCCCTCAATTCTAAACATAGTGTTCATCCCCCAAGATCTTTCCCTATTGTTGAGAGAACCTCATTGTCTCTTTTTTATGAGTTTGCCTTTGGTGGAGGATTGAAGTGATGGAGACGCAGGAGGATTGAAGTGGTGGAGACGCAGTTGGAAGGAACTTGATTTCTTGGTTCCAAACCATGCCAACATGGAAGTATATAATGTTATCACTTCTACTGATCATTTATTAATAGAAATACTCCTTTTCCGTCCTATTGGTATCATGAAAATATATGATT
>JASDQU010014957.1:144473-164561 GCA_032191745.1 Picea mariana
ACAACCCATCCCATTGGACTCCCCTTTCCTCCCTAATCATTTTGGTACTTATCACTTATAATATTTTTTTCTCTGGTCCCACCCACCCTTCCCAACACCCTTATTTGACACCTATCCCATTGCATTACTCATTTCACCCTGATCATTTTCATATATATCATTTCTTTGTGTTTTTTTCGTTGACCCACTTCCCCTCATTGACACCCCTCATTCTCAAATGGACACTACTTGCAACCAAAAAATCCTTCACCTGCAAAATGAATCCAAACAACATAGGCACAACATTCAAAGAGTGACTTCAAAAATTTCTTCCACCAATTCCAAATTGGCCACCTTTGATGCCAATGTTATGTGATGATTTGCAGAAGTTAAGGGTGAATTGGACTCCCTCACCAGCACTCTCAACATATGGTTAAAACAATCCCATGGATCTACCTCCTATAAAAAACCTTAACACTATGAAGGTGAGGACTCTTCCCATAATATGGCCTTTCATTCCAACTCCCTTCATTGTGACCCTCGTCTTCCCAGATTTGAGGTGAAAAAAATTGATGGCTCTGATCCCATAACCCGGGTCACTCAAATGGAACATTATTTCTCCTTGCATGGAATTACTGATGAGTTTGCCAAAATTTCTTATGGGGTCCTCGATTTGGATCTTGAACACTGGAAATGGTGGCAATGGCGTAGAAAGACATGCCAAGGGTATGTTTCTTGGAAACAATTGTTGATTGTGGAGCCTGATTATCTTCCTAATTTAGAGGTCTTTGTTTTCAACCGTGTTTATACCCCATGAATACTTTACACCCTGGAAGAATGTCAAATCATCTACGTGGGCGAGTGCATAGGGGGTTACCCCCTCTATGGGGTACGGGGGGAAATCCCTTGAAGGAAAAAATTCCTTGTAAATGTATATTGTAATTTTATAGTAAATATGGACCATTCATTATAAATATCGCAAATTTGACGATATAAGTTATGTAAGGGTTTTTTTCCCTAAAAGGAAACCCTCTTTTATGAGGGAAATGTATTGCAACTATTTATTATTTTGAATATTATATTTTGAGTGAGGAGACTGTGAGAGAAAAAAGAGCAAGTTACAATGGGTGTGTTGTAGGTTGTATCCCTTCATTTGTTGGATAATAATAAAGAAAGGACCTGGTAGTTTCTTTGGTGGCTGCAACCCACATTAGGTGAACCACATATACTTGTGTCTCTCTTGTATTGTGTATCTTCTGTGTTTTATTTTCAAATTTCTTTTATTTTATTGATCTGTGATCCTATTTTTATAATAAGTACTAGTATCAAAGAGAAAGGTAACTAATAGGAAAAGAGGGTTCCTAGTTGGAGTGGGAGCAATGGCGGAAGATGGAAAGTTTAGGGTCGAGAAATTTAATGGCCAAAACTACTAGTTATGGAATATCTAGATGGGAGATTATTTATATCAGAAGGATCTATTACTACCATTGGGTGGAGTAGAAAAGAAGCCAACGACCATGAAGGATGAAGAATGGGAGGTTCTTGATAGAAAGGCACTAGGAACGATACTGATGAGCCTGGAATTGTCGGTGGTTTTCAATATTTCAGAAGAAAAGATAACGAAGGAGATGATGGACTCATTGGTTAAACTATATGAAAAACCTTTGATGTCCAATAAGGTATTTATAATGAGTATATTATTTAATATGAAGATGTCAGAAGGTGGGTTTTTTGCAGACCATTTAAATGAATTTAAGATGGTTACTAATCAACTAAGTTTTGTAAAAGTGGACTTTGATGATGAGGTCAGGGCTCTTATAATGTTGTGATCATGGTCATGGTTGTAAGTAACTCGGTCTCTGGTTCAAATACTTTAAAATTTGATGATGTTGTTGGTGTTATCCTTAGTGAGAAAATGCGATGGAAAATCACAGGTGATACATCAAGTAATGCATTAAACATGGAGAACAGGGGAAGACAAAAGGATAGAGGAAAGGGATCAGGGAACCACGAGAATTCTAGGAAGGGTAGATCCAAATCCAGACTTGGAAATATAGAGTGTTTGAATTGTGGGAAGAAAGGACATCTGAGGAAAGACTGCAGAGCTCCAAAGAAACAAAGATATGGACAACAGGAGAAAAATCAAGAAGCAAATGTAACAGGTGATGTGTTACAAGATGCTTTGATTATTTCTATAGATAACATTTATGAGTCTTGGATGGTAGATTTAGGGTCTTCATTTCATGCCACACCCCATAGGAAAAATTTTCTAGATTATGTTCAAGGTGATTTTGGACAAGTTCATTTGGGTGATGATGCACCATGCAAAATTGTTTGAATGGGAAAGCTACAAATAAAGAAAAGACATGGAAACCAATGGTTATTGAAATAGGTAAGACATGTTCCAAATCTAAGGAAAGATCTAATTTCAACAGGGAAGTTGGAAAGTGAAGGATGTATATCCATATTTATAGATAAGGTGTGGAAGGTCCCCAACGGATCATTGGTGATCACAAAAGGAGAGAAGGTAGACACATAGTATTTATGTACTGGTAATACTGACTCTTCTATCTATTTAGCTTCTACAGGAGTGGATACAACACTGTGGAATCATAGGCTTGGACACATGAGTGAGAAGGGGATGCAGATACTTCACAAAATAAATTTTTTGCCAGATCTTAAACAAACTGATTTGGATTTCTGTGAGCATTGTGTTTATGGAAAATAGAAGAGAGTCATATTTATTAGAGTCGGAAAGGAAAAGAAGAGTGAAAGGTTAGATCTTGTGCATACAAATGTATGGGGACCATCGTAGGTATCATCTCTTGGTGGATCTCATTATTATGTTAATTTTTATTGATGATGCAACTAGAAAAACTTAGGTTTATTGCATTCGACAAAAATATGATGTTTTTGATACTTTTAAGAAATGGAAAGATTTGGTTGTGAATGAGAGAGGAAAAGGGTTGAAGTGTCTCAAATCAAACAATGGAGGTGAATATTGCAGCAAGGAGTTTCATTATTACTGTTCATACGATGGGATTCATAGAGAGAAGACAGTTCCAGGAACACCACAAGAAAATGGTGTGTCAGAAAGGATGAACAGGACAATCATGTAGCATGCAAGGAGTATGAGACTACATGATGGTTTTTCCCTTATAGTTCTAGGGAGATGTTGTAGATATTGTTGTTCACTTAATAAACATATCACCTTCAAGCTCTTTGGATGGTAGAACTCCATAGGAGTCATGGATAGGTAAAAAGGTAAACTATTCTCTTTTGAATACTTTCAATTCTGAATCATTTGTCCATATTGATAAAGAAAATAGAACAAAGCTTGAGGTAAAATCCAACACGTGTAACTTTATTTGATACGTTGTTAATGATTTTGGTTATCGCTTATGGGATTATGAAAATAACAAAATCATTAGGGGTAGATATGTCATATTCAATGAGAAGGTCATGTACAAAGATTAGTTGCATGGAAAGAAATAGGAAAAAGAAAAACCAGAATACACAGTGTTTGATGAGATCATTGAAAAAGGAATTCCAAAGGAAACAGAAAATCAAAATGTAAAACAACAGGATCATCATGTACCTCAAACTCCTGCAAGTGTTGTTAGAAAATCTACCAGGTTAATTAGACCCCCTGAATGATACTCTCCTTCATTGCATTATTTATTGTTGATTGATTCTGGTGAACCATAATGTTATGAAGAGGCAATGCAGATAAACATCAAAAAAAAGTGGGAGAAAAGAATGAAAGAGGAAATGGACTCCCTGGTAAATAAACAAACTTGGGATTTGGTTTAGTTTTCTACAGGAAAAAGAGCATTACAAAATAAATGGGTTTTACAAGTTGAAGGAAGAAGATGGAGGAAAAAATAGGTACAAGGCTAGACATGTTGTAAAGGTGTTTGCACAAAATAAAGGTATAGATTTTGATGAAATATTTTCTCCTATTGTTAAAATGTCTTCAATTAGGACTATTTTAAGTCTTGAGGTAGTAGAATATTTACATCTTGAACAATTAGATGTAAAAACAACTTTTCTCCATGGGGATTTGGAGGAAGATATTTATATGAAACAACCACAGGGCTATGAGGTCAAAGGTAAGAATAATTTGATATGCAGGTTGAAGAAGAGCTTGTATGTCCTAAATAAATATCTAAGGCAGTGGTATTTGAAGTTTGACAGGTTTATGAAAAACAAGGTTATAGTAGATGTCATTCTGATCACTGTGTTTATTTTAAAAGGATAGAAAATGGAAGCTATATTATCTTTCTATTGTATGTATGTTATAGCAAGATTTGTCTCACCATTGATATCTTGCACAGAGGGCCTTTTTCCATTTCCCTATGCAGACTTGTCATCCCTTTTTGATGAATCCAGAGCTAAAAATACATATTTTTCCACATATACGCTCCCTATCTACTATATAGCATGTGTATACATAGGCTGCTCCACTACAGACTGTGTACATCGGGATTTGTGCCAGAAAATACAAAAATGAAGTCGGGTTTCCATGTCATGATAAGAGATCTCTGATTCTTGGCCTTCCATATACTGGAAACGTTCTGATTCGACCCTTCAGTTTCATTTTGAAGGCTATAAGAGAACAATTCTGAGCTATGGAAAAAGAGGAGAAATAACTCAACTTTGAGAGAAAAGTTACTTTGGAGAAATTACTTCATATTGAGTCTACATCCCTTTGTACCTCAAGTCTGGACACAGTGTTCAACCTCCAAGCTCTTTCCCTATTGTTGAGAGAACCTCATTGTCTCTTTTCTATGAGCTTGCCTTTGGATGAGGATTGAAGTGATGGAGACCCAGTTGGAAGGAACTTGGTTTCTTGGTTCCAAACCATGCCGAAATGGAAATCTATAATGTTATCACTTTTGTTGATCATTTATTAATAGAAATACTCCTTTCTCATCCTATTGGTATAACACAAATAGATGATTATTATCCATGGGCATGCTTGTAATGTTTATTAATGGATTATGCTATCTAATGTGCTAACCTTTTATATTATCACCATATGCTTGCTCTACTCTCTTGTTGAGAACTTGTTGCAGGTATAAAGTTTTGAGTCGAAGTGATCAAAGGTGGACATATTCAAACTTTGGAATGAGGTAGGCATTTTTCTTATCTTGCTTGCACATTGGTTTATACAACACATGTTGTAATTGAGTAGATTTCTACAGTCATACCTGTTTGTTGTTGTTTACCTTGGCCATAGAGAGTTTTTCCCTCGTAACGAAATTGGCGACTCCACTGGGGAGAGATCTTCTTTCTAAGGGTTGAAGTACTTTTTCTCCTTGCATTTCTCTTTTTCCTTTGTGTTTCTTGTCGTATCACTGCTTGACAGATTATGTTCACTCTAGGTCTAAGTTTTCAGCCTTTTACCCTTGCCTAGCCTTGTTTTCAAGCATGTACATGCCTTTTGCCTTGACAATCATGTACACACGCGTGCTGTCTCACTACAAGCTACATATATACGCATTTTTTGCCTGAATAGTGGCGTATACCACTTTTCCTTGTCTGTTTTCTTGGTTTTGTGATTGTTGGGTGGGATTTGATAGTTGTTGAGCCTTCTTAGGTCTATGTAGTGCCTGTTAAGCTTCTCTGAGTTGACAGGAAACCTGTTTGTAGTTGAATTTTTGGGCGGAGTCTTTCTCATTGTTTTTCATTTTTTATTTGTCCTTGAACTATGGGTTGTTTGCTTGGCTGCTTGGAATTCTAGTTGAGTTATTCTATTTATACACATTAAAATTTCTATATCAGGTTTCTTATCAATCCATGCATTTTCTTTTTAGTATATTAAAAATACAAAAAAATTAGGCATTTTACATTGCTTGGCATTTTTGTCTTCTGAATCTTTATCATTAGCTTAGTGAATTTAGTGAAAGATTGTATTTTACTTTTGAATTGCAGAGTTGAAATTGAAAATTGCACTATTTTTATATGCATATCATTCATTCAAAAAATAAAATTAGACTTTGCATTATATTTATATTTATTTTCTTGTAGAGTCATAATATCATAAGTTTCACTTCCATACCCTTTTTGAGTAATCACGACCAATAAACTTTACGCTTTAAACTAAAATTGATTAGTCAGGATTTTATTTTTAGGGTGCACAAACTAGTCTAGGGTTTAGTGCCTTGGAATAGGATTTTGTGAGTAAACTTCTCCAAGGAAATTAAATCAACATATGTGTGTGAGATAGGAAGTTGAGAATTTCAATGTATAATTGGTAAGATTAGGAGGCTTTGCTCACACCGGAGTTAATCATGAGGTCACACGAAGTTAGTTGAAGGGATAACCCCAAGATACTCACCTAGCATCAGAGATATTTCTGTGTAATTATTTGTATTTGGGGATCTTTCTAGTACCCATACCTCTGTGACAGGTGGTACTTTCAAGATTTCAGGATTTTCTACCCTACCCATATGATAATCTAGACTTACAACTGCTTGCCTGTGCATTGGTTATACAGTGGTTTATTAGTTTCTTGACTTAGGTATCTCATAGGTTACTTGTAGGGGTTATTCTGCTTGTACTCTGGTTCAGATAGGGGTTGGACAAAACACAACCTTTATGGAAGATTACCTCTTTGAAGGGATTTGACCGACTGTTTGTTAAGCCCACAAGGGCCCCTATAACTGATTTTGTTACCTCCAAACATTAGCAGGGAGTCTCATGTCCCTCTTGGATGAGACATACCTTCTTTAGCGAGGGAGGCCAGTCAGCCACTTTAGCCCGTTTGCATGCATATTGGTCTTTTGACTTTTGGTATGCTCTTTGACTACTAGTTGGCCTTAGGATATTTTTATTTTGTAGAGTCATAAGTCGTCATGGATTCAGACCAGCATCCCCGCCGGTCCTGTCGGTTGTTACAATTACCACCAGATTTCGAGTTCTTTCCTTCTAAAAGGCGTAGAGTTATTAGGCATGGTACACACACATCCACTTTTCAGACTTGTGGTTCCACAAGGATGATTACTGAATCTAGTATCCATAACACTAGGAGTTCTTTGACTCTCATACCCATTATAGTTAATGGAACCCCTTCGACTCTTGCAACCACTACAGTTGCAGTGCCGGAGGCACATACTGGTACTATGGCTCGACCTGTAGTTAATGCGTTGTCTCTTGCCTCAAACCCTTTTGGGGGTCTTGGTCATTCGTTGGGATACAAAGTTTAGTCCATCCCTATAGCTTCTAGTCCATTTTCGTATGGTATGCCTAACTTCACTTCGCATTTTTCGACTGCCATCTCAGTTGTTGGCCATAACGCTAGCATTGGACTTGGGGGAACTACACCTCCTTACACTCCATTTACATTTGGTGGTTCTCATATCCCTCAAACGAATCCTAATATAGGAAGTGTTCCTTCTCTCAACCTCAGGTCTAATCCTTTTACAGCTGGATGGAACGACCAACCTGGCGAACAAGTTCCATCCTATATCCCTACCTCCTCAGTGCCGATTCTGACCAATACTTTTGGCATGATGAATCCACTTCAATCCTCTGGGTTCCCACTCGGAGGAGGTAAGTCTTACCCTTTGGGAAACCCCCAACCCTGATCCGATTCGGTTGGGGGAAATTTTCATAACCCCCAACTCGGACCTTACTCGGCTGGGGGAAATTTTTATAATCATCAACAGAACATTTCTGTTGGAATGATGCCCAACCCACTTTATATGAATCAACCCAGAGGAGGGCCTTATAATTCCAGAAAGGGCTATGGTTCTTACCAGAATCCTGGATGGAATACAGTTCCACACGCACAATCTTTTGCGAGAGGTTGGGGCCAGATGTCGCAACCCTGTCTCCCTTTCCTGACCATGCTTAATCTACCAAATTTGGCTAAGTTAATGAACGACCTGGTGAGTCATGATCCCAAATGCCCCCCGGTCCCACCAAGATTCCTTTGGACATCCCAAAGTTTAAAGGAAAGAATGGAGATGACCCTGGTGATCACGTCACTACCTTTCAACTTTGGTGCTCATCGAATTCCCTTAATGACAATTCTATTAGATACGATTGTTTCAACACACTCTCATTGGAGTTTTTGCACAATGGTATATTGAGCTACCTAGGGGGACATATGGGTCATTTAATCAGTTGGTGATTGTCTTTCTTAACCACTTTCAATTGCCCATTCATTATGATGATGGCCTTGAACTTTTGTTAACTTTACGCCAAGACACTGCCACTCATATCTTAGATCATATCCAGGAGTGGCACAGACAGAAGAGGTTGATTAAGAATCCTATATCCCCAGCCTTTCTTTTAGAATGGTTCCTTAAGTCTTTTCGCCCTGCTATCTTGAAGGATGTTGCTACTTTCAAGGTCACCACTGAGGAATAATCTATCTTTAGATCCCAACAGTTAGGTTTGATATATGCTCAGTCTGGGATGTTATATCACCTTCTTCCTGAAGCATCACGATCAAGTTACGACCCTAGGAAAAAACTCGGACCTCATGTTGATGGCATTGTAGGTTCCGCCAATGTAAAGTCTGCAGACTCGATGACAAGCCACTTGAAGACTTTGTCTCTAAACAAGTTTGCTAGAGGACCAACTTCATCTATGTCTTCCAACCCCACTCAGTCAGCGGATGTACATTACGTGCAATCGTCAAAAAACCCAAATGGTGACCAACAACCAGGCGGGAATAAAAGGAAAGGTCAAAACAATCGTAAGGGTGGGAAAAATGGTAATAAACCCAAGGAAAAAGATAATAATGGGAAGCCGAATGATAATTCTGGAGAGGGAAAGAAAGAGAAACGTAAGGTGAAGTTTCCTTGTAAACTTTGTACCGATGAACACCTTACGCATTTATGCCCCAAACTCGTAGACACTGCGAGGCTTTTGAATCTACTGCCCGTTGTGTTGATGAATCCATTCCCACATAACCAACACTTAGCCTCGAGCTCTTTGAACAACGAAAATGCGGCCGGTGGGGGTCAAAACCCACCGTCAAAAGATGACAACCGCGTATGTATCAATATGGTCGATGCAAAAATCGATGTATCTAATCGATCTCGAGATTATAGCTCTTTGCAAGCTAAATCTGGTCTAGAATCTCCCCTCCTCCTTTAGAGACAAACTTACAGATTGAGAAACCAGAGCCACTGCCTCATATTCCGAAAGGATTAATTAAGCGCTCTACACACAATCCTACTTCTAGATCTGCCCAGAACTACTCTATTGTTGAGGATCTGGGCCAAACCCCTTCTGTGATGTCGGATTTGGCGGTACTCGAGACATGTCCTTCACAAAGGAATGCCTTACTCTCTACTTTAGGAGCTCTAGAATCCAGTGGCTCAAAAGTTATCAAGTTTCATCTCAAATATGTGAAGACTCGCTTACCCTACCATGTGGCCTTCCAAATCCATGTGGAGTATTCCAAGTATACCATCAAATGTGTGGTTGTTGATGAAGGTGTTGCCACCTACGTGATGTCCCTGGTCTATTGGAAAGCTCTCGATTCTCCGACCCTTTCCAAGTCATCGAACATGTTGACTGCATTCGATGGTCATTCCCTTCACCCTCATGATATTCTCTCTGCCTTTCCGATCCAGTTAGGTGAGAAGACAGTAGAGGTGGAGGTAGAGGTAGTTGATGCACCTCTTGATTATAACCTATTACTAGGTTGCAATTGAACCTATGTTGTGGTCTCTCTCGTATCGTCATTCTTTCGTATGCTTTTTTCTCCTCATCAAGGGAAGATCGTGACCATCAACCAATTATCCTTTGCGTACTCTAGTCCTAATGCATCTGTTGGACCGTCGATCCCTGTGATCAACAATTCTCAGCCGACAAATGAGAATATTGGTGTCGGAATGCATTCTTCTCTGATGGGTACTTTCGACTTGTCGGCATCGAATCACCACATTTACACCATGTCTAGTAGGACTTCTTCGATGGGGGGGTCCATACCTTTCCACGCTTCCTATTTTAGTGATCCATGGACCCTACCTTCCCCGATTTCATCATGTAAAGGACAGTCGCATGCCGGCATGGCCATGCCACTATCGACAATGGAGATTGCATATCAAGCTGTTCTTGACTCCTTTGTCGATCCTGATCCTGTTACCTCGCCGACGGATGAGGAGGATCCTGTTCTTAGGCCTGTATGGACCACTTTGTTGTCTTGTTCACATGATTTCCTAGATGAGACTTGGCCTTCAGATGAATCCATCCTCGAAACCATGAATGGTTCCGAAACACGTTGGGATGATATGCATCATTGATCTTATTTTCTCCCAAGTCTTGAAAGAATTGAGGAAGATGACTTTCAATCTACTTTGAGTGAGATAGTCAGTCACGTCATGGTTCCACTTGACATGCATGAAATTTATGCTGAAGGAAACATGTCGAGTATTTCTCCTACTGTCTCGATCGATACTCTCGTACCCCTGGAAAGGTTGAAAACATAAATATAGGTGCGGATTGTTCACCAGAAGAAATTCTGATATACACCGAACTCTTCAAAGAATTTCGAGATGTATTTTCTTGGTCATATGAAGAGATTCCAGGGATCGACCCTCTTATTTTAGAGCATGAGATTAGAACTTATCTGGATGCTAAACTTGCTCGAAAACATCCTAGAGCTATGAATCCTAGGAAGGCCCCTACTATTAAAGCAGTGGTAGAGAAGCTACTTAATGTTGGCTTCATCTACCCAGTTCCCTTGACCAAATGGGTATCCAACCCCATTCCTGTGAACAAAAACAAAGGAACCATCCGTGTATGTATGTAATTTTGCGACCTAAACAAGGCTTGTCCTAAAGATAACTTCCTCACACCTTTCATCGATCAGATTCTCAACGAGTGTGCCGGAAGTGAGATATTTTCTTTTATGGATGGATTTTAAGGGTATAACTAAATCCAAATCAAGCCTGAGGATGAACAAAAGATGGAATTTATTTGTCCTTGGGGTACTTTTGCATACCAGAAAATGCCTTTCGGCCTTAAAAACATCGAAGCAACCTTCCAATGTGCCATTACTTTTTCTTTTCATGATCTTAAGCACATAGTCAAAGCCTACCTTGATGATCTCGCTACTCACTCCCGCAAGAGAGTGGATCATGTTATGCACCTTCGACTTGTTTTTGAAAGATGTCATTACTATAGAATCCGATTGAACCCTCACAAATGCATCTTTTACGTTAAGTATGGTCGTCTTTTAGGATTTTTGTCTCCGAGACCAAGATCATGGTATATCCTCTTAAGGTTGAGGCAATACTTCAATTGCCTCCCCCACGCACGATTAGACAACTTCAGGGTTTACAGAGGAAATATAACTTTCTACGTTGGTTCATAATGAATTATGCCAATATCACTAAGGGTTTCATGTGCCTCTTGAAGAAAGACACCCCTTTTATCTAGGATGAGCGAGCCCGGGAGTCTTTCAACGCTTTGAAGAAAGCCTTGGTATTGACCCTCTGCTGAAGTCTCTTGAGTACAATAGATATTAATTGCTCTATATAGCCGTGTCTGAATAGACAATTGGTATGGTTCTAGTTCAGGACGATGATGAGCTACATGAACACGTCATCTACTATCTTAGTCGAAACTTAGTTGGCCTTGAGCTTAATTACTCTCACATTGAAAAGATAGCTTTGGTTGCCGTTCACGCAGTCCAAAGTTTACATCACTATATATTGCTTTGGAAGACTACTGTGGTTTTTGATGTCAATCAGTTTCAATACATCCTTAGTAGGCATATCATAGGGGGGAAATATAATAAATGGATTTTCATTTTACAAGAGTTTTATCTTGACTTCGCTTCAGCAAAGTCCAAGAAATCACTAGTCTTTGCAGAGTTAATAAATGATTTTCCAAAATTAGATGAGGATGTTATCCATGTTGATTTGTTTTCAGATGAACACATTTTCTTTGTCTCGCCGTCTGACCCCTGGTATGGAGACATTGTTCTCTATCTTCAGACCTTGAAGTTTGCTCAACATCTTTCGCGAGATGACCGACGACGTATTAGATACCAAGATAAGAAGTATACCATCATCGAGAAACTTTGTATCACCGAGGAATAGATGATATATTACGTCATTTTTTAACTCACGAAGAGGAAGAGCCAGTCCTAAATGATTGCCACAAAGGGGCTTGTGGTGGTCACCTATCCGGGCTTGCAACAGCCCAAAAAATCTTGCGAGCCGACTATTTATGGCCTACTATATTTAAAGATTGTATTGAAGTAGCTAAGAAGTTTCATCCTTGCTAGGTGTTCACTCAGAAAATGCGCTCACACCCAGCCCATCTTCACCCAGTCATTATCATCAGTCCCTTCACCACGTGGGGGGTAGAGTTTGTAGATTTCAACCCAACTTCAGCTGGGGGGCATCAACATATTATCACGGCTGTTGAATACTTTAATAAGTGGGTCAAAGACATGCCTACCGTAAAATACAATGGGAATACTACTGCCTTCTTCGTATTCAATCAAATTATTGTCCGATTCGGTACCCCGAGTGAGATTGTCACTGATCATGGCAGTCACTTTCAGAATGAAATGATGGTAGAACTAACATCAAGATGGGGTTTATACATGGTAATTCCTCTCCTTATTACCCCTAGGAAAATGGGCAAGTAAAAGCCGTCAACAAGTCTCTCAAGACCATCTTGCAAAAAACTATCAGTCAGAGTAAGTCCGATTGGCACATCATGCTATATCCCGCACTTTGGGTAGACCAAACCATGGTTAAGACTACCAACGATTTTTCCCCTTTCTAGTTAGTGCATCATGTGGAGTCAATTCTTCTTATTGAATTTGAAATCCCTTCTCTTAAGTTGGCATTCGTTCTCCTACCTGACACTTCATATCTAGAGAGATGCTTTGTGCACCTATAGATTCTTGATGAGCAACATCGGGACGCCTTTACGGCTATCGAGACAAGAGAAAAACATGTCAAGGTCCAATATGACAAGTCTGTTTGTCCTTGGTTGTATGTTGAGGGGGAATTGGTCCTTTTATATGACCAAGCCAAAGAATCACTAGGGGTAGGCAGGTTTAAACCCATGTGGCATGGTCCTTATATCGTGCGACATGTTCTAGAAAAAGGAGCTTATGAGTTAGAATATTATGAAGGGAATGTGTTGGTCAAGCCCAGAAATTGGCTAAATGTGTTGGTCGAGCCCATAAATTGGCTCTACTTAAAAATATATTATGCTTGAGCCCTAATCTTGAGCAAAAATCTTTGTATACTAGCATAATTTAGTGTATATACATATCTTTTCCCTTTCTTTTTGTCTTTGTCTTGCTTATCGAGTTTTCCCATTATTGACAGATGTCAATGGAGTCTTTGGTCTACCTAGGATTCGCATATGGAGCTAGTCATCATACACAGAACTTGGCTTCCACCGCTTGGGTGGTTTACTCACCCGAGGGTTTGCTGGTGTCTTCAGGTGGCATATGCCTAGGGCCATCCACGAATAATGTGTCCGAATATAGCGTTGTGATAGAACTTTTGCGTGATGATATCTCACATGGTATTATCTCTTTAGAGGCTCACCTGGATTCCCAGTTAGTAGTATGTTTGTTGAACGGCCGTTACGATGTGCGTAATCCTACTTTACTCCGACAATTCCTATGGGTGTGCCTTTTAGAACGATAGTTTGATTTTATCACATATTATCACATTCCTAAGAGTGTTAATCATATATCCAATGCCTATGCTAATTACATTTTAGATTGGAATTTGTCACATTAATAAAGCAAAGAAAACCATTAAATCAATGTACACATTGCAAAATATAATTAAAGCCAAAGATCCATTTTTATATATTTAAAAAATATGGTGTTTATATTACAAAATTGGGGCTAAAACCCTCAATACACATATACAACCCGTATATAGATCCCACGACATCTATGCCTGTGGAACTGGATGTGTGTTATGATATCAAACCACGACGTTTGCGAGACACCAAAAGTGTCGTACTCATGCTCTAGGTACACCCACCACCTGTCATTGCATGGCTTTAGGTAGATCCTCTACCTGAACCATTGGAATCCTCTGAGTCAAATGAGACAGGTTGCCCTGCATGTTTTGTAGGACTCTCTCGGCTTCTCCTCCTGCCCCCTCATCACCCTAGTGCCTCCGTCAATGTTGAGGTAACCCCTCCGGTCGTCACGGACCCAGGTCTACGTCACACAAGTGTCTAGTTTATACTTAAACATCACCCAAAAATATTTTTGTCTCATAATAAAAAAATAAAAAAAAAATGAAATATTTAAAAACATTTTACCTATGTCACCATAGGCGGTCCCTGGTGGAAGTGGAATATCTAGATCTCCTCTTAAATTAATCCCCACATAGGGATAGTCATACAGAGCAATGACTTGTCGCTGCCACCAGAATAAAAAATCCTCGTTGTAGGTTGTTGGAACCCTACCTCCCCCCTATTGTCTCATGACCTCGGTGCACCGCGCCATCGCTGGATCACGCGGTCCTCTAGGAAGGATCTCCACTCTAGGTCCCAGACCTGGAACCTGCTCAAAAAAGAAAATGCAAAGAATAGAGGCAAACCCGAAGTTTTGCTTACCCCCTTGTTTGCACTCTGTCAACTGACGTTTCATATTGGTCAGTAGTGAGGTACACTAGTCATAGACAATGGGTTTCACACACTGTACTTCATAAAACATGAGAGGCCTCGATGCCTAGTGCAATGAAGCCGAACCTATGATCTTAGTCAATACAAGCACGATGATCTTCAGGCTGAGGTTATTTATTGCCTGGATAGGGATTTGAATTCCCACCTTCGGAGTCCCTGCTACACAGTAGGCATCGATGTACTCCTCGATCTTCATCCAACTCCCTGCTTCACGTGACTTGAGGTTTACAACCTCTCCTCGATGTGATAGTCCAGTCAAAATGTATATGTCCTCTACTTCGATCCTCAATGGTTGTCCATTGAGGACAAAGCTCTTGCTATCGGGGTCCCAGTAACCTACCAACATCTCCAACAACCTCACTTGGACCCTTATTCCTTTGAGAGCCCAAAACTTATACAAGACACACCTTTTTAGAGTCGCTTGAGCCACCAGATCTCGATCCACAGCTGCATGAACCTCCTCATGTTCTCTCTCTCTCCATTCAAGAACCATCCTGCAAAAGACAATTTAAATTTTGAGTTAGAACCCTCCTTTTTGGTCATTTGCGTACCTGTACATGGATTCCTTTGCATACAGTCACATGTAGGGATCAATATACTCCCCCTGTGGTTCACACAGTCTCCTATACCTCGTCGTATATGCGACCTAAAAAAAGCAAGCCCGTGTACACCGAAATCCACATTTTACGTCCTCAATAACTAAAAAAATTGGAACCTAATTCAAAAATGTAATCCACTGAATTTGAAGAGGATGAGAATTAGATTTACCTAATCCAGACAGTTCATTATTTCATTGCCTGATGCTCCCGCGATCACCGTTTGAATCTTGGAGGAATTTTGGTCCAAATTGCACTATTTGGGTAAAAATAAAAATGGTATAGTAATTTTTAATTTTATTACTATTTATAAGTTATTTTTACCCACTTTATATAGTTTCATGCCATTTTTTCAACTATTGGACTAATACAAGAGTGGTTTTGAGCTGGCTTGTGTAGTTTTGACCTAGATTTCTTGTGGATTTCAACGTTATGATTGGTCGTTCGTCACCTTGGGCATGTATTTTCATAACCTAGCATATATGATAGGTATCCACTCCATCATGCATTTTTGCATTACCCTCTAAACACCTATTTTTATGCCTTAGGTAGGAACCCATTTGTTGCAACACAGAACCTTTCATCTACTATAAGTAGTGTCGCTAATAAATGGTAGAGACTTACCAAACATGGGTGCCCTAGTTAGATCCTCTTTGTCATTTGGTGCCCATGCCGAGTTTTTTCCTTAGGACCGGGAGTCCATTATAGCTTGATACATGAATTTATGATGAACCTCATTTCTCACTCATACACATGCGACCTTATTCCATGCAGACTCCCAAAATGAGTCTTAGTTAAGATCTTTTCTGACTCATCTAAAAATCGAAAAGATTGCCGAGTGATTTTTCCCTTTCATAGTCGTTAAATTGGATTTGAAAGGTCATGAGTCTTAGTTAAGCTCTTTTCTGACTCGTTTAAAAACCGAAAAGATTGTAGAGTGATTTTTCCCTTTCACAATCGTTAAATTGGATTTGAAAGGTCATGAGTCTTGGTTAAGCTCTTTTCCGACTTGTTACCAAAAATAGAAAATATCGTCGAGTGAACTTGTCTTTTTCAAAATCGTAAATTGGATTTGAAAATACGTCTATTTGGCACAAGTTCATCCCTTTTTCACACCAAGTAGACTAAAAGACATAAAAAAGGACATTTTTTGGTGTTAAGTTGTGAATGCATCTCATGCCCTTTCTTGCAGTATTGAGCCTTTATCCGGTTCTTGCTTTGCGTTATAAACCGTTTCCTAAGCAGTTTTTGCATCCTCAGCCAAGCAGAGCCTTGTTTGTATTCTTCACAATTTTACACCCTATACCCTGGAGGGAAGATCACCCTGAGTGTCCATCTCCCGCATGCATTTCCTTGCATTGAGCATAGGTACATTCCACTGTCGGAGCTAGTTTTTCTTACTTGCGACACTTGTTTCCTCCTCTATATCATAGCATTCATTTGTTATGAAAAAACAAAAAAATACGAGCGGGAAGGGAGTACTATATTATATTTGGCAGTAGTCGTGTCGCCTTTGAGAACAACACAAAGTTATTGAGTCCTTGTATCATCATAATTTTGGGTTTAGCATGGCCTTAGGAAGCTGACCTCGTTACATAGTTTTCTTTACCGACTAGTTATTCTTCCAGTCCCTATGGAGAACATTATTGATGCCTCCTGCATCTCATGGTTACATCATTGAGTCTATGCTGCCAGAGTTTAACGTATGTCTCATGCTCTTGTTCAAAGGAAGTCTATCAACCCGTGTTGGCCACTCCCTAGAACTCTTGATTTTGCATGTCGTCCATACCCTCAGTTTGTCTCAGAGTCACATGATATTGTGGTTTTATCATGCACCCTGGCCCTACTTTCATCATTGGTAGGTAACCTTGAACCAAAAAATCGACATTTCATCATTGGTCATTGACTAGGTGGTTTCCCTTGTGTTCGACGGCAAGACATCTATTCACACATTGGGATTCGTGTAGTGTCTTGGATGCCATTAGCCTTATTGGTGGTTTCTTCGCCTTTGTCATCATTTTTTATCATTGGCTGCTATTCAGAGGGTCTTTTTCATGTACTGCTTGCATTTGGCACATGCGAAGTATGCATAAGGTTGTTGGTTCGTGAACATGTTCTTCGTATAATTCCCACCAAATTATGAATCTCCTTCTTTGTTCCTCGTGCTAACTAATGAGAGATGCCTTAATGCTCTCTTTTCAGCAGGTCTGTTTCCATCAAATTCAACTCATTTATTCTGGATATGGAACCTAAAGTTTTATGAGTACCTTGGGACTTGCAGTCATTAGTGGCAGGCTCTCTCTCCATTGACATATGGGAATACATCAATGTCTCCTGATCAATGGATTCCTCAGGTGTTCGACATCGACTCCTTTATTCACACTTGTAGGAATGTTCTCAGTGCCTTGATACCTACTTTCATTATTGGTAGGCTATCTCACGTTTGTTAACGGTATACCTCAATGATCGGTAATCAAACGATGTCTCATTGTGTTCAACCTCAACTCCTTTATTCACATGATGTAGACTAGCACCTTTGGCGAATGTGTAGAAGACTTGAAGACATCACTATGTGGTCGTAGCTTTCATGAGTTGTTGCTTCCATTTCATTGGACCAACACCTATTTGACTTCAGTAATCATGGGACATTAGATTATACTCCATTGTATACAAATATCTTCATATTTGTTTTGAGACTGGTTCTACTAGGCCTTGTTCATGATTATGATAGCTTTTGGCATATAACCACATTTGTATTTGCCTATTCATGGCCACAAACACTTTTTTGGTATATTTTCCACATGGATCTGCATTGTATTCTATTGATAGCCATGTATGTAAAGTCAACACATAATGTAATGAGCAACTAGTCTTTCCAGTTGGGTTTACACCACTCCACTTATGGGTTATTTATAATGTATTTCGGCCATCAAAGATACTCCTTTGATCTCACACATTAGGGGGAATCTGTTATAGAAATATTTTCCTCACCATTGTTATCTTGCACAGAGGGCCTTTTTCCATTTCCCTATGTAGACTTGTCATCCATTTTTAATGAATCCAGAGCTAAAAATACATAGTTTTCCACATATATGCACCCTATATACTATACAACATGCATATACATAGGTTGCTCCACTACAGCCTACGTACATCAGGATTTCTGCCAAAAAATACAAAAAAGAAGTCGAGTTTCCATGTCACGATAGGATATCTCTGATCCTTGGCCTTCCATATACTAGAAACGTTCTGACTCGGCCCTTTAGTTGCATTTTGAAGGCTATAAGAGCATAGTTCCGAGCTATGGAAAAAGAGGATAAAGCATTCAACTTTGAGAGCAAATTTACTCTGGAGAAATTACTTCATATTGAGTCTACATCCCTTTGTCCCTCAAGTCTAAACACAGTGTTCATCCCCCAAGATCTTTCCCTATTGTTGAGAGAACCTCATTGTCTATTTTTTATGAGTTTGCCTTTGGTGGAGGATTGAAGTGATGGAGACGCAGGAGGATTGAAGTGGTGGAGACGCAGTTGGAAGGAACTTGATTTCTTGGTTCCGAACCATGCCAACATGGAAGTATATAATGTTATCACTTCTACTAATCATTTATTAACATAAATACTCCTTTTCCGTCCTATTGGTATCATGAAAATATATGATTATTATCCATGGGAATGTTTGTAATGTTTATTAATGGATTATGCTATCTAATGTGCTAACCTTTTATATTATCACCATATGCTTGCTCTACTCGTTTGTTGAGAACTTGTCGCAGGTATAAAGTTTTGAGTCGAAGTGCTCAACAATGGACATCTTCAAATGTTGGAACGAGGTAGGCCTTTTTCTTATCTCGCCTGCACATTGGTTTATATAACATATGTTGGAATTGATTAGATTTTTGCAGTCATAACTGTCTATTGTGGTTTAACTTGGCCATAGAGAGTTTTTCCCTCGTAACAATGTAGATGACATGTTTTTTGAAGGGTCTAATATGTAGGATATAAATGTGCTCAAGAAGAAAATAGCTAATTCATTTGTGATGAAGGATTTGAGTGCTGCAAAGAAAATCCTTGGTATCAGAATAACAAGAGACAGGAAAAATCGCAAATTGACATTGCTTCAGGGTCAGTACATAGAGAAGGTGTTGGAGAGGTTTAGAATGGAGAATGAAAAACCAATTAATATACCTTTGGCCAACCATTTAAAATTAACTAAGGAAATGTGTCCCAAGACACAGGAGGAGATAGAATACATGTATAGCATCCCTTATTCATCGAAAATTGGAATCTTGATGTATGCTATGGTTTTCACAAGACCATATATTGCACATGCAGTGGGATTTGTGAGAAGGTATATGAAAAATCTAGGTTTAGAACATTGGGAGGTAGTAAAATGAATTCTGAGGTATTTGAGATGTACTTATACTCATGCATTATGTTTTGAAGATTCAGACACTATTCTACAGGGATATGTTGATTCATATATGGCAGGTGATAAAGATAGCAGTAGGAGCACCACATGGTATGTTTTTTCTGTAGGTGGAACAACCATAAGTTGGATTTCGAAAATGCAAAAGTTTGTTGCACTTTCAACGAGAGAGAAAGAGTATGTTGCTTCTACAAGGGATAGTAAAGGGATTATTTGGTTACAGAGGTTTATGGAGGAATTGGGAAAGAAGAAAGAGAATAGAAATTTGTACTGTGACAGTGAGAGTGCCATTCATCTTGCAAACAACTCAACCTTCCATTTCAATACTAGGAATATAGACCTCATGTACCATTTCATGCGATCTTTATTGGAAGATGGACATTTGAAGTTGGAAAAGATACACACTAGCCAGAATCTTGCAGACATGTTAAATAAG
>JASDQU010014958.1:0-22719 GCA_032191745.1 Picea mariana
GAAACTGGGGTATTACAAGCTTTCTAGAAGAGACATTGTTGATCCTGAGATTGATTCTAGGCTCGAAGAATAATGTCATGCATCAAAGATTTAAATGAAATGTTTTATAAGTGCTTTTTTCTACCTTCGATTTTCTGAGAAATAACTTTAAGTTAAATTTATGATAAGATAGTACAAAGGTTTTATCTCGTTATCTGAGTCGTAATTTTAATTTCAAATGATGTAGAAATGATTGAAAAAATTGTTAAAATAAAGCAAGGTATCAATTACAGATAAGTCTTACTTTATTTGCAGTAGAAGAAAAATAGAATATATACCCTTGAAAGAAGATTAAGAATGCAGCAATTCACACAGATCACAGGTCTTGTTTTTACTCACACTAAGAACAAAGGAAAAATTGTAACTGAATGGACTTCTGATGTATTAATATCATAGTATATGTGTTACTAAATTGTAATCATTCACTCTTCAAGAACTACAGAAGGAAACTCATAAGATATGGAAACACAGAGAAAACACATAACTCAAATGAAACGAAACTTATAATCTTTGTCTTCTCTTGTATTAATATTCAATAAGTTCTCTCTTTTACATTAGGCTAGAAGCAGCCCCGAATAGATCTAAGATTTATCTATTTATACAAAAATTGTCTCAACTAAAAGTAGTTATAATTTCCACAATATTTGCTCTAAATATAAAATACAATCTGAATGGAAAACAGAACGCAGATATTGTTGAGTTATGGTTTGATGTGTTGGCGCTTCATATGCTCCTTCATTTTCTCCAATACGCACTTGCTTGCCTCTGTTCATTGAAATGGGTACATGTATCCATTAAGGATACCACAAATCTCAAAGGTTCAATGTTCTCATTCAACTCGAAGGAAAACACCTTCTTGTGTACTAGTGGTAGCTTCTCCTAGATCTTCTGTATTGTCTGGGTTGTAATTTGATACTGTAAACTAGGCTTCACCAACAACTCATTAATCTTGAGAAAATCAATCGAATTCATCTGTTGGATGACAGATTGAATATTTTCCTTATTTTTTCTGGAGTTTTCCTTATTCATTTCTATTTCGATTTTCCCAAGTGCCTCTGAGATATCTCTTCCTTCAAATTCAACCAATTTTGTTTCTACAGAAGATAAGGTATTCAGACAAGTCTCCTTTGCCTCTCTGGCAAGCTTCTTACTTTCTTCTAGGTTTGTCTCCCAAACTTTCAAGGCCATTTCACCCTTCACTTGCTCATATTGTGAAAAAATGGCAAGATCGGGGATATTGGCTTTCTGCCTCCATATAATGAACTCCTGAAACTTGGATCTAGCCACACTGGCATCCTTTTCTTTCACATAAATACTTTTCAGAGAATTATTTATTGCATGATAGTATTTATGAATAGTATCCACCTTTTGATATAGATCCTGTTGGACAACTTCCATCTTCTCATTGATTTCAAATGCTTGTGCTTTGAAAGCAGTGATGCTTATTGGTGTGTTCTCCATTAGGAATAATTTGGCATGCAATTGTTCTATCAAACTGTCCCACTGTCCCACTAAGTAATCATGGTTTTTCTAGTCTGTGAATTATGGTAAATCAACTCGATTTTCTCCTGTAACTGCTTCATCTATTGCCGATAATTTAACCTTATTTGCTCTATGTCTTGATTTATTCTGCTTCTGACAATCTGTTCTGTGCATTGCATTTCATTCTGTAATTGTTCCACCAATAGAGATTTTTTTTGTAGTTTCTTGGTTAGATTATCCACTGACCATTGGTTGGCAGTGGTGAAGGTCCCTAGTGAATCTCCAACCTCCTTAGCAAACTCGGGATCATTTTGGCCTTTTCCATCATACATTATTTTCTGCCTTTTAGTAACTACTCCATATTTTTTCTAAGATCCTTTCCTTACAATAATTTTCCTTTTATTGTTGAAAAATAAACTTGAGGGAGGCATTTCTTCAGGCAAGATAGGAGTAAGTTCATCTCTGTGAATGACCTTCAAACTAGGAGTTTCAAAAATGGTCGCTAATGGAGTTAATGAGGGAATAGGAGAGATAATTGCGGCGGAGCTTTCTAGACCTGTTGTGCTTGGGATGCCAACAAAAGTCAATGGNGGGGGGGGGGGAATTGTCCCTGCTTCATGAAAGATTCAAAGTGGGCTAATATATGTTGATCATTTAGACTTAGTAGTGATTTTTTTATCTCTTTAAATAATCTGTCTGAACTCTTCAATACTTCTTCAGTTTTGTTCTCAGTAGAACAACTTGGCTGAGATTTTGTGGGTTTAGCTTCCTGTGAAGATGGAATGGGCCTTGACTCTCCTTGTAAAATCTTAGGGAAGTTGTTTCGTCTATGCTTTTAGAAACTAAGGAAACCAGCATGTTGGTCAGGAGGTAGAGTCTGAAATCTATTTTGAACTTCTTCATAGGATCTAGCTCCCCTAAAAACCTCATCATAAGGAGACTCTTCATGGATGTATCTTTTCATGTTGAATTGAGCCAAATGATTCTCTACCACCTTTTGAGGATCATGTCTTTTGAATTCAATGTCAACTAATTTGACATCTTCTAAGGCTGCAGCCTCTACTTTGGTATGACCAAAACCTAACAATGTAAACATACCAACCTGAATGGGAAAAGTTGGCCATACCTTTTTTTGAGCCTCTTTCAAATGCTTAGTGATTCATTCTGCTATTGTTTGGTATGCCACTTCTCGGCACACCAGCCTGTCAGGTAAAATTTTTGGAAGGGCATGACGAGGAATGGAGCAACCGAACACTCTAATGTAAGAGAAGTTATCTTCAATGTACCAGTCTACAAATGTTCCTAAGTTTCCCATAATCTTCTCTGAAATCTTGGCGGCCGGTGGCCATAGATAGCTACATGAATTGGTACCACTACATTGTGACAGATCTCATAAAATAAATCTTTAGCATTTTCTTTCCACGGTTTGGAGTGGTGGAAATGTATAGGCTCAGAACTAGTCGGGGTCCAACTCCAGTTCATCAAGGGAAATGGGGACATGAATCAAATGGCATCCATGATGTATGCGCGTAAAAAGGAGCAGGTTTCCCTTTTGATTTCAACGATTGGTACTCAGCAACCTCCTTAGTCAGGTTGTCCAACAACTTTTTTTCCCAGTTGAAAGTATAACCTTCGGCCACTTCATTCATTATAGCCACCCACTCAACTGAGAAATGTGAAGGGTTTTTTTCTCTCAAATAAACGACAGAGCATCATGGTTGTATATAAGATATGAGCATTCAAGGACATCATGGAATACATATCATGAGCGTCGGTTTTGAACTTGGCGGGATTTCCCCACCATGTCTTGATTATATCATGACCATTTCTATCGTATTGAGTGCATTATTTTCTCTCAAAATCCAGAAGAAATGTTGCATTGTAAGTATATTTGGGTGTAGAAGAAACTTTATACATTACTTGTAGGTCCTCTGATCGAAAAAGAGCCGATGAAGGTCTTCTGATAATTGATAAGGCTTCTAGTTTGAATGACGATGTTCTCCAGAGCCCAGCTTATCATATCATTATAGGGTATAATCTTAGGTCATGCAACAATATTGTGCAGTTCCGACTGTGCTACCAATATGAGCTTGACTGAAAAGGACTCATCTTCTTCCTCAACAAAATTGTCTAAATATATAAGAATTCCATGTCCTAAGATAGCATAGACCTGCTTCCAAGACTTGATGGAGTCTGTAATTTGTGAAGTGGTGTCTGATAGAACATCTGTGTTTGGATTGGAATCATTTGTTGATGCATCTTGCTTCTTCGCAACTTTGTGTGGCACCATAATTCTCAAGGAAATGAAATTAACCTTCCTGTAACAAGAGAAGTATGTAAGCTCTTAATTACTGAATGAAAAATTCTAATTGCAAATGGTAAAATGACTTAAGATTCGAAATGTTTTATTCATAAAGTCTATCAATCTTCGTATTGATTTAATGACAGAAAGATTATTAAAAATCTAATGGAACTTATTACCTGGAAATTCACAATCTTTACTCAAATCTTTAACTTTAGCCAATCATAAATTTCATTAATACTTCGGCGGTTCGGTGTTCGGAGGTTTTGAATGTAAGAGGATAGAAATCTCCCAAAGGCTAAATTCTCGAAGAAGTTGATCTCTAATTAATCGCTTTTATGTTTTAATTAATTATGCTTTAAACAATGTATTAGCCTGAAGTACTTCAGAAGTTCGGTATTCAGGGGTTTTGGATAAAGGATGATATAAATCCTTCGAAGGCTGAATTCCTGGAGTAAATGTTTGAACCGTTATATATATTTCGATGCTTCGGAACTTCGGAGATTCGAAGCTCCGGGAGTTCATTTGTTTAAAAGTGTGGTTCATACTTCGACGGTTCGGCGTTCGAGAGTTTTGGATGTAGCACAAGAGAAATCTCTCGAAGACTGAATTTGCATAGTGATTAATTAATCCTTAATCATGATTAATTAAATTTGTTAAATGTTTTATTATATCTTTGAAACACTTTTAATTTTTTGTGATATCCAATACTCCAGCACTTTGATACTTCGACGGTTGTGAACCCAATATTTGTTTAAACTCCCAAAGGGCAATCTTCCAGAGTGACGTGGTAGAGATATCGTCATTCTTAGCGACATGTCAAGAGAGGAGGAGTGACATGTGTCACTTGAAATCGTGTGAATCATCTAACACAAATGTTAAAAATAAGTGTCACATGTTAGCCCAAAAAAAGATTTAATGACATGTGTCCTATGACTCATCCGTAAATCCTTTTAGAAATTTTCACGAGGAACTGTCTTCGGGACTTTGTAGATTCAGGGTTTTTGTTGTTTAGATTTCTTGAAACTCCCAAAGAGAAAAGCTCTGAAGTGACCGTTAAAGGTTTTCTTTTAAAATTAAGGCGACTTTTATATTCCATAGATCACAAGAACCATTTGATCAACTTAGTGCAACTCATCGACGGGCGATATTGTAAGTGCCTTATTAATATATAACGACCAAGGATTTATTTAATTAAAAGGCAACTTCCTAAGTTTTTTTTTTGGTGAAATTTTATTCCTAAGATGCAGAAACAAAAGAATAAAAATTCAAAATTCTAAGTGTTCTAACAGGTCTCTTGAGAAATTCGGCGATGAATAAAATTATGAGTGATGCCACTATTGATGAGGATAATGATTTTTTTATTCTTTATATAGCCAATTAACTTAAGGATTTGGGGAGATGAGATACCAATGAGAGAATGTAGAGAGATGAGAGGTTCGACCTCAGTTGGATCAAAGGGAGGGTTGTTAGCATCAACTTGGAGTAGCGCTTCGGGAAGCGAAACATCACCGTCATCTCCAGAAATGTCCTCAAAAATGGCCATAAAAATATTTTTCTCCTTACATTTGTGCCCCATAAAGTATTTTTCATCATAGTTGTAGCAAATACCCTTAAGTTAGGATTCATCCATTTTCGCCCAAGTTAATTTATGTACCTTAAGAGGAGGGGAAGGAGGAGTTGGATTCGTGGGGAGGGAATGTGGAATAAAGGATGAAATTTTTATTTGAGTAGTGATTACCTGTTGTGCTTCCTTGGCTTGATGAGTGACTTCAAGCCAGGTATGGGGGCGGGCCATTAGAACGTGAGCTCGGATGTCATCCTTGATGCCACCAATAAAGAATTCACAAAAGAAGGTGTTCGACATGCCTTCAGTTCAGAAATCCAATTGCTCAAAAATAATGATGTAGTCGTCTTAAATTGTACTTGACTGTTTAAGCTTGTTCAAACGGCCCAAATGATGAGTGTCTATTTCAAATCATTCATAAAGGTCTGCAACAAATTGGGTCCAAGCAATATAACCTCAATGTGAATTTTTACGCCATTGCCAGCGTTTTAGATCCAAAAAGAAGACACTGACACAAAGTTTTATTAAGTCATCAATGATTCCATGCAATGAGAAATAATGTTCCATTTGAGTGACCCATCTTGTGGGGTCAAAGCCATCAAATTTATTCACCTCGACTTTAGGAAGATGTGGGTCATGAGCAAGGGGGTTAAAATGAAAGGTCGTGGAATAGAATGAGTCAACTCCCTCTTGGTGTAAAGGTTGTTCAGAGGAGATGGGACCCTTAAATTGATGAACCCATGAGGTCAAAGATTTAATATCAATAGAGAGGTAGCAAATGGTAGCAATGTCGGAATTAACTTGAGTGAAATTGTGATTGTTCTAGGATTGAGCTCCTTGGAATTCATTTTCAATTTGGTACAAGGACTTGTCTAGGGAAATGATGTGGTTATCAAAGTCTTGGTTGTGGGTTGTCATCGGGGAGATGAGCGGGCAATAATAGGTCTACTGGGTCCACACAAAAGGGATTATGAGATAATGGTATCACTGTGATCAGTGAGAAAAGAGAAATATAGTGATATAGGTCCCAAATAAGGGTGCCAAAGAGGGTGGGTGGGCCCACACACACAAAAAGGTTTATGAGAGAGGGGTACCATTGTGACCAATATGAAGCGAGGAATATAGTAGTATAGGTCCCAAATAAGGGTGTCAATGGGACCATTGTACTATTTTTTATACTTCAATGGAGTTATACTCATGTCTAAATAATATTGCAGTGATAGAATGCCCAAATTATTAATAGTGAATATTGTGTAGGAATTTCGCAACTTAGATGCAAGAAGCAGGTTTTCCCATACCAGAGGTACAAAATTTCAACATTGTTTATGTTATGTTATATTCTGGCAGCAAGGGTGTGGGTTTTGAGGGCTCCTAAGGAGAAAGGTGTGCCTTGTGATATAGCTCTCTTATATACTTGCGGGGTCTAACAGTAGTACTTGGCCCAATATCTCATGGCTCTGACTAAGGAGGGTGAATCATACCCTTAGTCGTACTGCCCAATTACCCAAATACACAAGAGTATTATTCTTGAGTGTTGTTCTCGGTGCCACTATAGCAATCAAGCAGTTGAATGGTTGAGCTACGACTAGTTTCATGATAAATATATGACTCTTGATATACCTTAGGGTACGTGGAAGTGAAATTTTATGTACAGGTGTTGTTTGATGTGGTACTACTCGAAGGGGTGCTAACAAGGGTTACAGGGGTTTCCAACAAAGTGAAACCATGTGTAGTTCATGCGTGTATTTCTCCCCAACCACATTTTTACCTGCTTAACGATAAATCATTGTGCTTTATAGATGTAGGAACACGTCTCTAGCCTGGAAAAAGAAAACTGTATAAATTTGCAAGGGAAAGAGCTCTGATACCACTTGTAAGGTAATAGAAGGAAATATGCAGAGTAGGAGCACAATTATTATCACAATAATTAGTATAAAGAAACAAAACAATAAGCAAAATGACACTATGGATCCAAAAGATGATACATAT
This sequence comes from Picea mariana, assembly GCA_032191745.1. Lineage (NCBI taxonomy): Eukaryota > Viridiplantae > Streptophyta > Pinopsida > Pinales > Pinaceae > Picea > Picea mariana. The sequence goes on from JASDQU010014958.1 coordinate 7,380, forward strand.
ATTATCTTGAGAACAATGTTCACTTGCCTCTTTGAGGGGGCAACCTCCAACAGAGCAAAGCTCAAGTACAAATGATTCAACAAGACAAGTTTTTTAATGTTTTCTACCTCTATATATACTATTTCTTTCTTCTTGAGAACATTTTAGTGCAAGAACTGTCTAGAGGCGAAACCTTCTAGTAAGTCTTCATACATTAGATGTGTTCACATTATTACATTGACATTATTTACTAATGACAACCTTTATTACATAGAAAAAACATGTAATTTTATCTACTTGAGGGGTTAGGGAGGTTAGGTCCCTAACATTTTTTTTTGGTGGACACAACATTGTTTATGGAAAAATACTGGAAGATACATAACAAACATCACTATTACTATGGGGTGAAACCCCTAGACAAATGTATCTCAGTTGTCAATTGTAGGTAAATTTAAAAATAGATAGATATGTACATTCATAAAATATCAACAACAATATATATAAATCAGTTTAGAGCTAGTTGACCTTGACCTCTATACAGATAGATTTGCTAAAAGGCCAACGACCCTACGCATGTTTACAATAACTTGCAAGATTATATGTTTTGCATAAGTTGTGGGTTTGGATTGTAGCATCATTGAGTTGGGCCTTCAAACATGATGTAGGCTCTCTTGTGAAGGTAGTGAATCCCATCAACAATCTTGTGAAGGCTATGGAATCAACAATCTTGTGAAGGTGGTGACATGCACGTATTTGCAAAGGGTCTACATCCACAATACACAAGTAGTGGATTGCGAAAAATTCATAGTCAAGAAATTTCATTCAAAAACTTAGACAATCAAAACCATGAAAAAATGTAAAGGAAATTAATGCTAAGGTGACATGTAGCATTAATTTACCTTAGACATTTCAGTGTTAATGCACTATAGCACTATAAAAGAAACATAGGTATAAAATCAAGATCAAGCCAAATAAGATGGAAAATTAGTAAATTAACATTTTAAAAATGTACTATATATGTCCTTTTTAGTCCCTGCCTTTAGGCAAGGGATTATAGTAAACAGTTTTTACTCTTACATTACTTCAACACACAGTCCAAGACACTTTTAACCTTTCTATCCTAAGTTATGGAATTGAAGCGATTTATATCTTCCAATCAAAAACTTAAACATTCCAAATCCTCCAATAAGAAAATTTTACCTCTTATTTGGCCTCATATCGAGGCGAAGGGTAATTTCCTTGGTTTCAAAGTTACTAAAGAAGAGATATATTTACATTACAGATAGTGAAGTGAATTAATGCTAGATATCACCTTAGCATTAGTTGTTACACATTATTTTCGTCATCCCTATGACCGTTAATGATGTAAACCTATCTGTTGCCTTCAGAGGGGTCAGTGGCCTGAGTTCCTGAAGAGAGAAGGGAGAAGAACTTTTCCTGAGAAAAGAAGTTGCATTTTCCCTTGTAAAAACCCTGTAAAAAAGGAAGTTTGTAGGTTTCTATATAGGCAAGGTGCGAGAATGCCTGATTATCGCAGGTTGCACCATAGCTAGGGTGCGAGATGTTCGCAGCTTGCTCTATAGGCAGGGTGTGAGAATGCCTACACGTGGGAAAAACAAGTGTTTTCTCGAATCTTCTAGAAGGAGAAGCTTCTATGGTGAGGTGGCATCCGAATGGTTTGAATCTTACTCACTTTCATGATTTAGTGGGATCATCCTAACCTCCTCGCCTTATCCTCTTCAACTTATAAAATGAGAGGAGTTCTCATGGAGAAAGTTAGCTTTGGTTGGCTTGGAATCATTAGCTTGGTTAGAGTGGCTTTGAGATTTGCTTTGTCAAGATAGATTGTGAGTAGCTATCAGATCCATGGTCTCAGAATCCTTGGAGCAAGAAGTGTGTGGGGAATGAAGGATAGTTGGAAGGGACCTTACGACATCAAGGCCATGGTTATAATCTCTCTTTCACATTTAATATGATACAACAATATGATTCTTTCCTATAAAGCTTGTTGTGTTTTATTGTATGATTCCTTGATCACATACATATGTTTATATTGAGTTTATGCTATTGCTATCACTTTGGTTGGTTGCGTTCTTTTGCAGGATCACCATTGTATGAGTGTTGGAATGGAGCTAGGATGGTGATGGCGAGAGGAAGCGACATTTAAACGGTATGTCACCCATCCCTCTTTAGTTAATAAATTCAATATCTAAAACTTAAGAAAAACGCCATGTTCTGGTGTGTTTTGTTCTAGATCTAGGTGGATCTAGGGAGATCAGTTAGTGTCCGCACCTACCGATTAGTCCGATAACATTAGTTCCCTGACATTAAATGTTATTCATTAAATGTTATTCTTGATTGTGCATGCTAGAGCTATGAATAGGCAAGTCGACAAGTGTTCAATAGTTGAATGCACCACCTTTCATTCATGCAAACTACTAATGTGTTGCCAATCTCCAGGTGTCTAATCTTTTCTATTTCCTTGATCTCAAGGACTCGCTTATTCCTATGCCCATGCACAGTATAGCTTATTCATATGTCCTTTGCTGCTAAAAACGGAGTGAACACATCCCCTTTCTCTCTGCCATAATCCAGATAGTCTCTGGCATAATCGAGATAGACCTACATCAATCACCACATATCCATAATCGAGATAGACCTGCATCAACAACAGTTGCTCTTCCCCCACCGAAGCCTTCCGCTTATCACTTCCAATACCAGCATTCCAAAGCTAAACACATCACACTTCTCCGTTGCTTTCATTGTATAACCCAATTCTGCACATTCATTCAAAGTTCAAACAAATATTTTAGAATGGAAATACAATAATTATATGCGAATGAAAAGAAGAGGAATCTTGTGATGGCTATTATTACCAGGGGCCATGTATCTGAAGGAGCCTACAAATTTACTCCAGTTGGAAATGTGGGCGTCGAGGAGCTTGGCAGTGCCGAAGTCGGAGACGCAGTCTTGGAATGTCGAGTCGAGCAACACGTTATTGCAAGATATGTCGCGATAGACAATGGGCAGACTGCAGTAGTGATGGAGGTAATCCAAAGCATGAGCTATTCCTTCCATGATCTCCCACGAATCGCACCACTGCAGATTCTTGGATTTCTCTTCATGCAAAATTTTCCTAAGAGTTCCATTCTCCATATACAGAATTTGCCCCAGAGTTTCATTCTCCATATATGCGTACACCAGAAGCTTCAGTTCGCAGTGTTTGCTAGTCGTTTAGGCCAGTGAGTCACATCTCTGCCTATTACAGTCACCCTCGGGGGTAGAGGGCGAACAGAACAAGGTTTTTTCGAGCCAAGGTTCCTTCACTAGCCTGGTCATATGAGGGTTCTCTTTTCTTTTGAACTCAATTGGGTTTCTTGAATTGCAGGTGACTCCGGGTGGTTTAAATCCTTTTAGTCGAGTAATTATGATGCTTGATTTCATCATGTCCCCATCAGCATCAGCATCTGCATCACCCACTTGCAATTTCGGCATCACAATATGCTTGGTTTGGGTTGTTTCTTTAGCACCTTGAATTTCTTCATTCAACTAATTTTCATTGCTCATGGCTGCTAATTTTCTGTGGAAAATGACAGGAAGAAGACGGGATGTTGACTCCGGGACTGTTTCCTGAACGAAGGGATACAGATCTGTGCAAAGCTATGGCCTTAGAACAGGTTCTCCCACGGGCCATGGGCATGTATCCCCAAATGGAATCGGATCTGAAATGGGTTGTCTATTGATATGGAAGAGATGCCACCCCTCGATCTTTAGGATCTGTGTTTCGATAGCGTGCAAATATTTTTAGGCCTGAGAGCCAAGTGTAGGTCTATGCATGGGCATAATGCATGTAAACCAAGTGGAGGCAACTACATGCAACACATACACCTAGTCCATAAGCTATGGAATAAATCGTGTCTTATTGAGGCGGAATAAAGCGTGTCTTATTGATGCGTTGAAAAAAGGTTATTTATTAAACTTATATTTATAATGATTGATGAGTTGAAAAAACGTTATTTATTAAACTTATAATGAGACACGTGGAAATTGATTCTAACCCTAGCTACTCACTTAATCACAAGGCACATAATTTTTCAGCTCTCTAAAGATTAATGACTTTGATGGAGTAATTATTGTACTTCAAAACTTGGTGGCCATGGAATGTTGATTTGTCTTTTGTTTTTGTTGTTTTTTTTTCTGGCAATATTTTGGGTGGAAGCATTATGATCCTCATCGTGAACAACTCTATGTGTTGCAGAGTCATAGTCTGAGTCTTCTTCACATATAGTTCGATTACCCTCCATAGCTATTATGTTCTGTCTATAACTTCAACAGATCTTTTTGACAACTTATATTGAATTCCCCAGCGAGCTTAGCATATGAATAATAAATGAATGACTGAGAAAGAAAGCCGAGAGTTAATATTGTAAGAGGACAACACTGCTAAAACTACCCACAGCACCTCCCTACGTTTAATATTTGTCATAAATACATCAATAACCACACAGAATATACTACAGCAGAGCTAAAACTGCCCACAGTATCGCCTACGTTTAATATTTGGCATGAATACATCAACCAAGATTGAAAGTCACTAAAGCAATCAAGTCATCCAATAACAACTCTTCCAACACTAGAGTAATCAAGTCAACCATTACAGATCTTCCCTTAAGACGGGGACTTGCTGCTCCGCAACCTCACTTGTTTATATATGTTTCAATCAAAACTTAAGTTAAAAAAGTGTTAAGGATTTCGATTTATATACAAATAAATAAAAATTGTGACCAATCGATTACTATAATCATTAATCATTGCAACCCAAAATGTAAGGACTAATACAAATAATAAACCAACACTCATACACATGATCGAGGATCAAACCATTATATTGACATCACCTCAACAATATCACAATACTAACCCACGGGAAATATATTCATGCAGGTGCTTACACAAGAAATATATTCATGGAGGTGCTTACAAGACAATGGTTTATAAACCATGGCAACAAAGCATGGGGTAGCTAATTGTAAAATAATCGCATCATGATTTAGTCCATAAGTGCACATTACTTGGACTAATACTCCACATAGTGGTTGGCTCATTGGCCAAAAGTATAAGTGTGCTAATTTGAAGCTCTTGAACGTGTCCTTTTTAAATGACCTTGTAAGAATATATGCATTGAGGGCCCATATAGGACAATATCTCAACTTAATTATGTTTCACCTATTTTTTAATGTACTCACATTGTAAAAAAGATAAATGATATGTTTGACTTTTAGGTTAGAGATTTTCAATATTTGATAAAATTTGAAAGAGGAATTTGGATGGGCAATCCCAATACGTTGAGCTTGGATAGGGTTAAAAGTATTGTTATAAGATCATTTGACTTTTAGGTCAGAGATTCAAAAATTTAACCAATTATATTTTGGATAACTAATTGTAATAGGTTGATTTTAGAGTGGGGGTAAAAGTTGCGTTCTTAATAATCTATTTGTTAATATTAAATTTTAAGTGATTGTGTTTTGTGGAGGGATTGTTGTTATAATTAGTTTAAAGATTTTAAGAAATAAAAGTTGGTTTTGGTTATTGTTGATTGTTTATGGACAAAGCATAGTAGTTAGAATGGTTGAGAGGTAGATTTTGCACTCTCTTCATCTAGGTTCAATTTTCGTAAAGTTTTGTGATGAGGCTAGAAAGGTAGGTATCCCCAGGTGTGAAACCCACAGGTGTGTGTCTCCAAATGTCTCGACCCTTGGTACATTATATGTTTATTAATTAGTGTTAACTTACAAGTTGTTGATGTTAACATGAATTTATAGCGGGAGTCACTTCAATGACTCCCACTATAAACAATTTTTCTTGTTTTTTAAAAAACTATTAATTATTTACAAAGCCACTTATTGACATCGGATTAAATCGCATCTATCATTTATTGTTCACAAAACCTCTCAGTAACAACAACAAGTTGATTAACATTTTGTGTATTATGTATTTAAATAAATCATTGATTGTTTACAAAACCTCTTAGTGACAACAGATTGATTAACATCTTGTGTATTATATTTAAATAGCAGATTCAGTCACAAAACCTCTTAGTAACCACAACAATAAGTTGATTAACATTTTGTGTATTATGTATTTAAATAAATCATTGATTGTTTACAAAGCCTCTTAGTTACAGCAGGTTGATTAACATCTTGTGTATTATATTTAAATAGCAGATTTGTTTGTTTTGAATCTCATTGTTGTGGAAATATTTCAACAAAAATGGTTGTTTAGCTGTAACTTTGAGAGGCTTAGCCTTGGGACTTACATTGCAATATTTGGGAATCTTATAATCCAAGTGTTTTCCTTGTTTTGTTGAAAAAATTGATTTGATTAATCTTTTTTGGGTGGAATTATTTTTCTTCACTTAACTTGAAAAGGGATTTACCTTCTCGTAGTCAAACTAGTTTCTTTTAGGTATCTTGGAAAGTAGTCTTTGAATGAATAAGTATTTGAAAGCTTAAGTTTTATTTATTATTTGAAAAATGAAGATCATTGAACTCTGACTAGTTTGAAAGCTTCTTTGAATGGAAGTTTTATTTATTATTTGAAAAATGAATATTTGTTTAAAGGTGTTGAGTATAATAGAAAGTTTATTTGGTTTAAATGTATTTTAATTTATTCTAATTTGTATTTATAAATCTTTATGTAATTTTAAAAGATATATGTGAAGATGGATTATTTGCACCACTTGACAAATTAATTATAAGGTGGTGTGCATTTCGTTGTGAGAAAGGAGCCCCTTAGTAACATTAATGGTCGACTGAAGTGTTATATCACCATTCAACTCGATATCACCATCACATTATTCGACTTGTTGGGGACCATCATGAAAGGTGCTATAGTTGTCCCCATCCCCCTTGGTTGATTAAGGACAAGTTCCCCATTATTCCCTTTAACATCTTTGAAGCAAAAAAGCCACGTGAACTAGATAAAATAAAGGGTGGGTGGGGGCCATTATTACAAGTTGTAAACCAGATGTTGAAAGATTAAGGCCACTCCTAAGGATGACTCACCACCTAGCTCAAGCATGCTTTTGGATTGAGTATGTTCCCCTTAGTTTCAATAACACATTGATCCCTTATCTTGTTGTTTTCCTTAAGTTGGCACTCAAATCCGTCTTTCTAATGATTCCATTGCAACTTTGAGTAGGTCACATTTCCATTTTTTTCACCACATCCCTCTTATATTGTTTTGGTTGTGGCAATGATAATGCGCCATGGATGGGCACATGCAGTGACTGAAGATGCTCCAAGTCAAGATGAATATAGTTGGTTAAGGTTCTTGGCTCTTCCATAGCTAGTAAAAAATACCCTTTGCCTCCATCCTGGAATAATTTAATCCTCCAAACTGCCAATTTGTCCCACACATAGGAATTATGTCCATTGTCACAATGCTCTTAACTTTGTTGGAGGGTGTGTAATAGGTGAGGCAATGGCATATAATGAGTTTATTTTCCACTAACCTCATGATATGACGCATGTTGTAAGGTCATGCTCTCTCCTTAATGGCATTCATGGTGGGGGACACATGGAGTGAGTTGAAATCCCTCCCCCACTTTTATGCATAGAACACCCTCTCTAAGAATGACCCCCTCATTTGCTTGTTTGTTCGCCTCCGAGTTGAAAAAGTGAAGGACATGATAAAATTCAATCGTGTTAAATTCCCCCCCTATGGAGATCACTCGCTAACAGAGTATGGCAAGAGGTAAACTGGATGGGATGCCTAGTAGTATAGAGCTCTTATGATTATCATGTAATCACCAATCATCATGATTCTACTAACTCCATTGTCTTTAATAGAAGTGAGGCCTTTAACTCCATTGTCTTTAATAGAAGTGAGGACTTGTAAAAATCCAAGTGCTTTTGCCTCATTATTTGTGGTAATCATGAGTCCCATGCATGTTCCAATTATTTTCTTCCTTTATGATTATAGATAACTACCCATCGCCCATGCCCTTTCCACACCTTTTGATCCATGAGGTATTGGTCTATTATGGTTATTATTTTTTTCGAGGTTACAAAGCCCAATGAAAGCCTCTGAGTACTTCCCCTCATTTCAAGGAAGGCACCCAAGATAAACCCTAGAATCTTCAAAGCACAAGGTCAGTCAACAACATGGCTTAAAGCCATTGTAATAATATACTTGTTAACAACTCAACATGTCACTTGCAAGAATTGAACCTGGGTGGGGAGTATAACAATCATCCCTCCCAAGCTAAACCAATTGACAAATTGTATTTAATATTATGTGGACTTGTAATTTATTAATAATTATATCAATTTTCATGTTTTGACTATACCAATTGTATACATGAGATGTGTGCAAGATTTGTCAAATTCCACACTATGGAAACCAATCTTTTTTTTTCCATCAAAAACAAAGTAATCAACCTAAATTCTAATACATGTTCCTTGTTAATAAAGGGATGGAGATCGACGTGGAGCCAAATTGTCATTAAATATTTCCTAAATAAACATGAGCAAACCTTTTTTCTATAATAACCCTAATCATGTAGATGTGTTTTCCTTACCATGTTCCTCCTTATTTAGCCTCAAACCCCAAACATAGAGAATGTGGATATGTTTCCCTCACCATGTTCCCCCTTATTTAGACTCGAAACTCAAACTTCGAGAATGTGGATGTGTTTCTCTCACCATGTTCCCCCTTATTTAGCCTATAGCGTATAAACCCAAACGTAAGGACTAAGAGACCTGAGGGTGAATAATATCCATGATGCAATTAAAATACGTAAGGACTAAGAGACCTTACGGTGAATAATATCCATGATGCAATTGAAATAATGAGTAGCTTGAAGATGGGTTCCATGTGTCACCTCATGGAATTTTGGAAAATTAAGAAAATGAGAAACCCTTCACATGGCTCTCCCATGTGTCACTTCACTTCATGAGTGTTTTTTTAGATTAGTGAGGTATGTTGGCTTGTCATTCATTTTTTGGTTTAGATAATTTGGCAAATGGTAACTTGTTGGCTTATACTTGAATAAAAGATATTGGTGGGTTTTCGTTGATGGTTGCTTATAATTGATGGCCAATTATGCGGAGTTTAGATTCGCTTGTCAAGGGTCGGGTGCGCGTGATTGAAGGGGTAACGACCTTTAACTCCTCAACACAATATTGTACGAAATGAATATTTGTGATATTTCCTAAACTAATATTCACAAAGTGTAACAACAACGTCGCTTTGGCCGAGTGGTTAAGGCGTGTGCCTGCTAAGTACATGGGGTTTCCCCGCGAGAGTTCGAATCTCTCAGGCGACGTTTTCACTTTTTAAGGCATATTTATACCATTTATATCATAAATGGTAATCAATTCCTCTTTCTATTCAATGTGGACCATCGTCTGTATGTCCGTGGGTGGTTCGATGTTCTTCAATGTGTTTGTGGAGTTTCTGTGCCCGTCTTCTTCTTAACTAATTATTTTTTCAATGCCACACTGCAACTGTCATATATAAAAAAAATGAATATTTTCAATTTCAATTATAACGGTTAGGATAATAGCCTTCCATGCAATAGACCCTAGACCCGGGTTCAACTCCCGGCAGACGCAAGACGCAAATCTCAATTAAAGGGTTAGGAAAATTGCCTTCCAAGCAATAGACCCCGGTTCGAATCCCGGCAGACGCAAATCTCAATTAAACGGTTAGGAAAATTGCCTTCCAAGCAATAAACCCTAGACCCCTGTTGGACTCCCGGCAGACGCAAATCTCAATTAAACGGTTAGGATAATTGCCTTCCAAGCAACAGACCTTAGACCAGGGTTCGAATCTTGGCAGACGCAAATCTTTTGTGTGTCTTTTGCAATCACTCGCTTGCCAAAGTCAAACAGCTCAAACTGGTGTTCAAGGCTAAAGAGTCTTTGTAATGAAAGGCCTGAATGCCTCTCGCTCAAAACAAGTAAACAAACATAGAATAATAGGAAAAAACTACTATGATACAAATCTTGGGGATTTTTGTAATAAGAGAATGGAATCCTTGATCCCCTAAAAAGATCCTTTGGGATTGTTGTAATAAGAGAATAGAGTCTTTGATCCCTAAGATCTTAATCCTTGTATTTTTGGAAAAGTTATCAATGATTTGTTTAACATTTTTTTATTTTTTTAGAAGCTTGTTTTCTTTGATCCATAAGATCTTTATCCATGTATTTTTGGAAAAGTTATCAATGATTTGTTGAAAATATTGTTTTTTTTTAAAAGAAACTTGTTTTTAACTTTACAATGTGTATGTTTTTTAAATGAAAAAAGTCATGGTCAAAAGAAGTAAAGATTGTGAAGAAATTAAGATGATATGCATTTGTTCTTGGATGGGGTGTCACAGGGTGGAGATGACCACACGTCTCCACTCATCAAGGTAAGAAGTGGCAGCCCATGGTGTCCAGGCTCCCATACTTAACTTATGTGTGGAGGACAAACGAGGTTATGAAAGTGGTCATGAGGTTGAAGGGTGGAAAGATGGCTCACACGATTCAAGCTTCTCGCATACCACGCTGCATAATATTCTTGCTCATGACCAGACGTTGCGTAATATTCCTGCTCACGACCAGACGTTGCATTGAAAGTAAGGTATGCTCTGCTCTTGTGAGTATGATGTCCATGAAGAGGTTAAATCGTTCCTCGGGACAGGCTAAGGCTTCCAAAGTGTTTTGGCTCAGATACTTGCTCTAGTATGTTCTTATTTTCGGTTGGTCTATCTATGAAACTATTGCTTCATCCCCTCAGTGGGAGTAGGCCTCATCATTCCCCTATCGGCGCGTCGCATGTTGGTAAGGAGGCCATTGCAACATTCAAGTTTTAAAAGGATTTTGTCCCTCGGGAGGACCAGGCGACCATGTCGGCCCTAGAAGCAGGAGTCAAATTGGTAAGAAAGTTCAAGGATGACGAGGAGGTTGAACATCATGTGGGAGGTATCATAGCGGATCTCAGTTGCACTAGAAGCCGAAATTCAAAGTTTTGCATGACTCTTGAGCTTTACTAGCACACCAAAATGATGGTGGCACTAGGGATGCTACCCAAAGACCAATATTTTCACCAGCTAAAGCATCGTATGGAGACTCTGGAGGTGCATAATGCTCATCTCATCTTGGTGGTCACCTGGATTTCAAAGCGACATGGCGGCTCCTTCCAACTTCCTGCCACTGGTCGACCATGGGCGGAGTCTTCTTCAGTTATTGGGCATCTTAATGTTGTTGTCCCATCAACCTCCTAGGATCCTCATGCCACTGGTTAACATGAAGTCCAACCTTTTTAATATAGTTATGTTCCAGGTTTTGTACGTTCGAGTTATAAGGAATCTCCTAATTGTCATTACAGATTGTTGGTTATTTAGATTTATGTTTTTCAGACTGTTTCTTTTCAAATTTTGGCCTGGTTTTCCCCCAAAGACAAGCTCACAAACTTGGCATCTCTTGATTTCAGAAGTCTATCTAGGCATTTCTTGGTATTTGAACCACCATAAACATATAAGTACATTCTGCCCATATTTTTTTTTTTTTGTACTCGGGGAATCGACGACTCGCGGTTCTCATACTCACGTGACATAGGGTCGATACCCGTCCGCTACCACTATAACCCCAGGTGTTTCCACGCAGCCCGCAAGAATGGAGCACGGGGAAATTGGGGTGAGAATTGACCTTGAGCCCTCTTTTTACATATTTCCTTCCATTTACACGACACTTGCCAATCGGTCTACACCCCTGCGGGCACATTCTGTCAATATCAATATAGATCCTACTTACTTAAAAAAAAATTAATATGCATTTATGCACAATAAATATTTAGATAAGTGATTCTACATTTTTATTAAAGAGTCACTTGGTTATTTATGTCTCTTTCATTTATGGCATATTCAAACTACGGCAGAGTAATTCAAATAAATTTTTTTAATTTTATTTTATTATAAAAATTAATTAATTTTATATTAAATAAAAATAAAAATTTAATTTTAAATTACAAATTATTTTATATAATTTATTATATAAATTTTAAAAATAAATAATATAATGTTTTATTTCGATAAACCAAATAAATACTTAAATAATATTTTGTTTTAATTTTTTAATAACATAAAAGCCATTCAAACTTAAAAAATTTCCTAAGTCAATGATCACTTTGCAAATTACATTATGTAAGTATATTTGATTTTATACCCGTAATTCATATGGTTGGAAAAAAGTGTAAACTAAATAATGTGAACATTTATGTAATTAAATTTGTAAAAAATATTATAAATAACATTAATTTTTTTTTATAAACCATTCCAAATTATTTGACTTACAATTCATTTATAATTTTTAAACATGAAAAATATATTGATTCATTTTAGATAAACCAAAATAGATGTTTCAACCAAATTTTGTTTTATGTTTTAAAAGCATTAATTTATTCCAACTTCATTTCTTTAATCAACAACCACTTTGTGCTATAGATGATGTGAGTATATATACAATTAAATTTGTACAAATAATTTATGTGACTTTGTTTTATGTTTTAAAAGGATTAATTTATTTCAACTTCATTTCTTTAATCAACAATCACTTTGTGTTCCCCCGGATGGGGTGTTAGTGGAGACCACCTGGCAATTGATGGAGGACGGCTCACGCCAGCGGGGCACGGAGTCATGTGATGGGCTCGTGCCACCGCCCGCCACCCTCCTGCGACATTAATAGGTTTCATAGTCGACGGGAAAGGGCATTAATGCCTTCATTCCATCCAAAGCATTTTCTCATGGCTCTGCTTCTGGTTTCATTCCATTGTTTATGTTGGTGGCTTGAGGAGCTCTCCACTCCGTGCCCTTGGCCGACTCAGGTTAGTGTTCCCTGGTCCCCGGTGACTCCTTTTCACCCCTGGGCCTGCGGCCGCTGCTACGGACACCCCATGCCTGACCACAAGCCGCGTCTGAGAGGGAGGTCACGACGGGGATCTCCCTGGAGACCTCATCGGCCTTCAGCGCCTCCTTCTGCTCCACCTCCCACTTTCTCTTCACCTCACTTCCAGGCAGATCCGATAGCGCATGTCAACAACCTAGCAATTATCCCTCGGTCGCTTTGCTCGTCCTCGCGCATCCATCTAACACCACCGATGGTTGCACCGACCCATGCACCTTTCTCGGCTTTTCCAAGAATCTTAGAAGACAAGAACTCTCCTCCTTCGCGTAAGCAAGCTTACAATGGGCACCCCTCTGTTGATACCGTCCACGGCGAGCAGATAAAGGACAAGCTGTCCATCCTCTATGGCTTAGTCTTCGAACTTCGCCAAGGGGTGGAGGATTTGCAATTTCGGTTACAGCTTACCAATGAGAAGGTAGCGCTCTTCCTCCAGCTCCTCTCCTCCATGCATGAGGTTGTCCTTACAGATCCGGAAGGAGCGACCTCCAGGCAGGAACCAAGTGCTGACACCACTGACGTCGGAGAGGCTAAGTTGCGCGCGACTTCGAGGCAGGAACCCGGTGCAACCACCAAAGGCGAGGATGTCACGATGCAGTGTGCAGAAGAAACCGGGATGAAACGGGCTGGGAGAAAAACTTTGGCTGAGGAGTTGACTTCTGCCAAGCAACAGATGTAGGACACCGCGAAGAACAACCAGGGAACTGAAACCAGTGCGGAAGTCGAGATGCAATGGGCGGACGGAACGACATATATCGAGGAGGAACCCTGGCCCGGGGATCTCCAAGGCACCTGGCCAGGTTAGTTGTCAAGCGTTTAGGCTCCTACCACTTTAGAGGTCATGTCAGCTATTTTAGTTTCTGTTGATGTTTATGTAATCTTGGACTTTACTTTTATTAGGCACTACTGAACTTATGCTGACTAAGTTGTTGATTGGGCTGGTTTCCCCTCTGTTGGGGCAGTCCAATAAGCACAGCAGGACTATCACTGTACTTGGGATATCCTTTTTGCCTCTGGAAGGTCTCTAATATATTATACTTCTTACTTATAAAAAAAAAAAACAACCACTTTGTGTTATAGATGATGTGAGTATATATACAATTAAATTTGTACAAATAATTTATGTAACTTAAAAATGGGTAAGATGATGTGTGTTAAAAATGGGTCAGATGAAGTGTGATGTGTGTGGGATTAGATGAATCTTTAGATGGGTGTAATGTGTGTCTACATAATGGTCATATGAATGTGAAAGGTTGTGGCATATGGCGGCCCAAGCTTTAATGGATACGGGTGGTTGATAATTGGTTTAATTTCCTTTTCATGTTCATTAAAATGATTATCATCATGTTGCATGTGAGCTATAGAGTGTCAGCTCTAGGTATTGGTGACAAGAAAGAAATTTACAACCTGCTTGTGTTGGAAGTTAATATGGTCAGATTACGCAGGTAGGAGAGTAGGGTTATTTTGATGGAGTTGTGGATTGTTAACTTGTATTCTCATGCTCTTCCACATCTAATTCAGGAGCCTTCTAAACCTTTTCCTCCCGTTGTTCTCATGATTGTTCAATTCCCTCCCTCGAATTGTGTGCTTCCTCATCCTTATCATGCCTTGTGAGCGTTCAAGAGTGTGAAGAGGTTTCGGGTCCTTTAGCAGATTTGGAGATCGATGGGGTAGTCCAACGTCCTCGACCAACGACAAGAGTAGTGAGTCTAGACATTTGAAGGCCATGCTAATGATTCTCAAGCCAATTTAACTACGACAGAAGACAAACATGATTTGAAGCAGGCTCTGGACAACGACATGGTTTGGGGATGTATGGTTGAATGGTATGAACTCAAGGATGCACTAGTCTTGGATGTTGAGAATTCTCTAAGGCCTCCACTGCAGAACATGCCCTTAGTCATGGAATATGAGCATGTCACTATCCCCCTAGGAATGCCCCTCTTCCACAATCCTTCATCGCATCCTCGACATGGTGTCAAGAACAACAATTATGAGGCAGAGCCACGGACTGCCAGGCTAATGGAGGACGACCTATGAGTTATCTTTGAGATCCGTTGTGAACAAGGGGACAAATGGTACAAGATGGAAATGCGGGACCAAAAGGTAAACTTATTGATTGATCTTTGCTCCAATCCTCAACAACGTCAACGTGCCCAGTAGGAGCCAAGACACTCTATCATAATCCCATAATGTCCTTTCATTCCTCATTAACATCCTAGGACCAATCATACTGACAATTTGGACTCTGGCTCGGCTAGTACGTGAACCAATGCTTATCCTCCTCCTTAGTTACAAGTTCCATTTTTGTTTTCAAGTTAATGCTTTTACTTATGTCTCGGTAAACAATCAAACTTTCTAAGTTTTTGGCCCCTCGAGGGTAGACATTTCTTTTGACTAGTCCTGGGCTTGGG
>JASDQU010014958.1:22769-56347 GCA_032191745.1 Picea mariana
AGTGAGATATTTTTTGCTCCAACTCTGTCCTTCTTGGGCTGCGACTGTGGTTAACTCTTTAGGAACATCTGGCGGATTAATGGTCATGTGGGACCCAAACTCCTTTGATCTAAACCCTTTCCTGACAGTTGGAGATATTTTTTTAACAGGAAGCTGTATTTCTTCCAAAAAGGAGTTGGCGCTTCTTAATATTTATGGGTCATGTAAAGATCGTAAGCTCTTCTGGAGTTCTGTAGCAAACAACAATATCCTTTCTACTCCAAATATATTATTGTCAGTGAACTCAACTTCATTTTATCCTCGGATGAAAATTGTGGGGGTTCCTTTGTATCTGGTACAAATGAGGAGTTTTACAAAGACTTACTCACTTCATTGAAGCTGGTCGATATCAAGCCAACCAAGTTTGTCCCTACCTGGCGCAACGATCAATCTGGTCAAGATGTTATTTCTAGAAGGCTCGATAGATGTTTATTATCTGAAGGATTCTTGTCCCTACCTAGCGCAACCGCCAATCTGGTCAAGATGTTATTGCTAGAAGGCTCGATAGATGTTTATTATCTGAAGGATTCTTGTCCAATGATGGCCTATCTAGATCATGGGTGGAATATCCCTATATCTCTGATCACGCTCCTATTCTTATCCAAGTGAAGAATTCACCTTTGTATAAGGCGTTTCCTTTCAAGTTTAATGCGCTTTGGTTGCAGGATTTCGACTTTGTAAAACTGGTCCATTTAATCTGGAAGGATCCCCGCTTTCTGGTGGAGGGTAACAAATAGTTGTGGTTGGTTTGGAAACTTAAAGAACTCAAGAAACAAACAAAAGTCTAGGTAAAATAAGTTAAGGCGCAAGACAATATATTATTGGAAAACTTGGAATCTGAAATCGAGCAACTTTTTTTAAAATATGTTTAGTGTCCCTTATCCTTGGAGGATGATAGGCATCTCTGTGAGTTGGAAACTAACATAAACAAAATTCTTCGCAGGGAGGAGGAGGCTTGGAGAATCCGTAGCAGGGTTACACGGATAAAAAGTGGAGACTCCAATACAAAAAAAATTCACAAAATTGCCAGCTACAATAGGAACTGGAAGCATGTTTGGGAATTAATAAAGGACAATGGAGACAACCTAACCAATCAGAAGGCGATAAAAGAAGAGGTTGTTAACTCTTTTAAACAATTTTTTAAAGCAAAAGAAAGATCCAACTACACTGATCTAGTTAGGATATCGAGCCGTTATCCTAGGATGGTGAATGAGTATGAAGCCGAGACACTTTTTAGTCATGTAACTCTGGAGGAATTAAAGTTTGTTCTAGAAAATTTTAAAAAAGAGAGAAGCCAAGGCCCGGATGGGTGGACAACAGAGTTCTTGATCTTTTTTTTCGATCTTGTGGGAGATGATCTCCTTGAGATGGTGGAGGACTTGAGGAAAAAAGGCCAACTTTGTGGAGGTATCAATTCCACTTTTCTGGCTCTCATTCCGAAGGTAAACAAACCGATTTACTTTGATGACTACCGACCAATATCCTTATGCAATATTATTTATAAGGTGATCTCAAAAATCCTTGCAAATCGGATCAAGTTGATTCTGTCAAAGTGTTTATCTTTAGAACAACTGGGGTTCCTGAAGGGTAGAAGAATTCAGGACGCAATTGGTACGGCCCATGAAAGTCTCCACAACATAAAAAAAAGAACATCAAATATTTGGTTTTGAAGTTAGATCTTAAAGAATCCTATGACAACATAAACTGGGAGTACTTAAGCTTGATCTTACTCATAATAAGCTTCAAGATTAAGCTAACAGAATGGATAATGTGTTGTGTATCTAGTGCCAGTTTTGCAGTTTTGATCAATGGAGAGACGACGGATTACTTCAAGAGTTGGAGGGGGCTTCGTCAGGGATGCCCTTTATCCCTGTATCTATTCATTTTGATTATGGAAGGCCTCAGCCTGATGTTATATAGAGTAAGCGATGATCACAGTATTTAAGGTATAAAGGTAACAAAGCTTTTGAAAATTATCCATTTAATGTTTGTCGATAATGTTATTTTAATGTCTAAGGTAGATCCGATGGAATGGAGAGTGATATTTGAAATTCTTCAAGCTTATTGCCTTGTTTCAGGTCTCTGTATAAACTCTTCAAAAACTACAGTCCACTACTGGGGGCTTGAAGAAACGAAGCTAAATCAATTAAAAGACATCTTACCATTTACAGTTGTTGCATTGACTTCTAGTTTCAAGTACCTAGGTTACTATCTAAAGCCGGGAGCTTCAAAAACTGAAGATTGGGGCTGGCTGGTGGAAAAGATCGAAAATAAAATTGGGCTTTGGTGTAATAAATGGCTATCGATCGGAGGTAGATTAATCCTGGTAAAAGCAATGTTGGAGAGTCAATCAGTGTTCTGGATGTCTATGGAGGTGATTCCTAGATCTATTTTAACTAAGATCCGTCAGTTAATGTTTTTGTTCCTGTGGAGTGGATATAAGGCAACGTTTCACTTCCATCTTTGTAGATGGGACCTCCTGGCAAGACCAAAACACTGTGGAGGATGGGGGCTCAAAAATCTTGTTTCCTTCAACTCTGCTTTACTTGCAAATACGTTTTGGAGGGCACTCACGGTTGATATTATTTGGCACATAATTCTATTGGGTAAATACATGGGGGACACTTCGATTATTGAATGGCTTTGTAAGTCATCCCAACAACAGAAGAGGACGTCAAGTTTCTGGAATGGCATGACCAGAAATCTTTGCGTGATTATACACTGGTTGCGGTGGAGTCTCAGTTTGGGAATCTCGATTTCTTTAGGAAGGTACAAGATCATTGGTCTGGAGGACCACTCGTTGTTCTCAAACTCCTTGCGTTTGCACCTGCACAACAAACAAGTAACAGTTCTTGCCCAAGCGAGAGATATCAATAGTGTTTCTTCCTTTCCAGGTAGGTGGCACTCCAGTGGTTCCTTGGATCTCTGCGGTCAGGACGCAGTCGAATGTAATCGTTTCATTATTGCTTTAAGGGATGCAAGTATTTCTCTTAGAAATTATGAAGATACCCTGGTTTGGGCCAGTGGGGATGCGTTGGGTGCTATTACAGCAAAAAATCTCCATCATGCGCTCATAAACCTTTACAATTTTCAGTGTGACAAAGCATGGTTTCATAAATTGTGGAAGTGGTCGATACAACTCAAAATCAAACCGTTCGTGTGGCTGGCAGCATATGGTAAAATCCTTACCTGGGAAGCGTTGTAGAGAAAAGGTTGGGAAGGTCTAGGGGTGTGCAAGCTTTGTAATTGCAAATCTACTAACCATCGTTTTAGTCCATTGCCCCTTCACAAAGGCAGTGTGGCTCCGCTTATATAAAATCTACCATTTAAAACTCCAGTGGGTTGGCACCACGGTCTCAGACTGTTTTAATGAGTGGACAACAAAAAAATTTGCTCCTGCAAGCTTGGCAGTATTACTTGCTGGCACATTTGGATTGAGAGAAATAAGACCTTATTTGAAGAACTCACTCCCTCTCACCTCTCAGTGGTGCACAGGATTTCAGTTACCTTCTCTTGGAAGCCAACTATCATTAATCCCATCCCAAATAGAGTTTGTGATATTACTCAGTCTGAGGGATTCACTTTGGCATGTTTCGATGGAGCTTCCCTTTCAACTGGGGAGTGTTGTGCAGCAACTGGATTCTTCAAGACTCATGCTCCGAGGATTACAAAATGGTACATAAATTGTGGAGCGGGTACCAACACTAAGGCGAAGCTCATGGGATTGTGGGTGACTCTCACTTTGGCTACGCTTTGGGCGATTGAAAAAATCCAAATCCTAGAGGATTTGAAAGTTATCATTGATTGGATAAATCAAAAGGGACAACTCCATGCGGTGAATATTAAAGGCTGGAAAATTAAAACAAAGGAACTGGCAAGAAATTTTAAAGATATAAGTTACTAGCACATTTACAGGGAGCACAATAAAGAGGTCGACTTACTGTCAAATAGGGCGCTAAAGGAACCTAAAGGTAGACTGTCAATTTATCATTGGGACAATGGGGAAGAAAGCCCTCTTACTCACCTTAACATCTTTGAATCTTGAGCTTAAATATCAGAGAATGATCGAGAAGCGTGTGGAGTAACTTGGTTGGATTGAGGAGAGCACAGATTCTTTATGCAAATTTACTGCCCTTAATTCAGATTATAGTTGTGGTTTTTTTTTTTTGTGAACATTATTATAGTTTCATTTGTATCCAACACAGTCCAATCGTTCAATTGGATGATTCTTATTTGTATCGTGCAGAATCGATATCGCTTTGTAAAATAAATTATACCTTATATAATTTTGAGACATTTTTCTATTGGAAAAAAAAAATGGTTGAGAGGTAGGTTTTGCACTCTCTTCATCTAGGTTCAATTCTCGTAAAGTTTTGTGATGAGGCTAGAAAGGTAGGCATCCCCAGATGTGAAACCCATAGGGGTGTGTCTCCAAATGTCTCGGCCCTTGGTAAATTATATGTTTCTTAATTAGTATTAACTTGCGAGTTGTTAATGCTAACATGAATTTATAGCGGGAGCCACTTCAATGACTCCCACTATAAACATTTTTCTTGTTTTTAAAAAAAATGTTAATTGTTTACAAAGCCACTTATTGACATCAAATTAAATGGAATCTATCATTTATTATTCACAAAACCTCTCAGTAACAACAACAAGTTGATTAACATTTTGTGTATTATGTATTTAAAAAAATCATTGATTGTTTACGAATCCTCTTAGTGACAGCAGGTTGATTAACATCGTGTGTATTATATTTAAATAGCAGATTCGTTCACAAAACCTCTAAGTAACAACAACAATAAGTTGATTAACATTTTGTGTATTATGTATTTAAATAAATCATTGATTGTTTACAAAGCCTCTTAGTTACAGCAGGTTGATTAACATTTTGTGTATTATATTTAAATAGCAGATTTGTTTGTTTTGAATCTCATCGTTGTGGAAATATTTCAATAACACAAAATAAAAATGGTTGCTTAGCTGTAACTTTGAGAGGCTTAGCCTTGGGACTTACATTGAAATATTTGGGAATCTTATAATCCAAGTATTTTCCTTGTTTTGTTGAAAAAATTGATTTGATTAAACTTTTTTGGGTGGAATTATTTTTCTTCACTTAAATTGAAAAGGGATTTACCTTCTCGTAGTCATACTAGTTTCTTTTAGATATCTTTGGAAAGTAGTCTTTGAATGAATAAGTATCTTGGTCATTGAACTCTGACTAGTTTGAAAGTTTCTTTGAATGGAAGTTTTATTTATTATTTGAAAAATGAAGAAATTAATATTTGTTTAAAGGTGTTGAGTATAATAGAAAGTTCATTTGGTTTAAATGTGCATTAATTTATTCTAATTTGCATTTGTAAATATTTATGTAGTTTCAAAAGATATATGTGAAGATAGATTATTTGTATTATTTGATAAATTAATTATAAGGTGGTGTGCATTTCGTCGTGAGAAAGGATCCCCTTAGTAACATTAATGGGCGACTGAAGTGTTATATCACCATTCAAATCGATATCACCATCACATTATTCGACTTGTTGTGGACCATCATGAAAGGTGTTATAGTTGTCCCCATCCCCCTTGGTTGATTAAGGACAAGTTCCCCATTATTCCCTTTAACATCTTTGGAGCACAAAAGCCACGTGAACTAGATAAAATAAAGGGTGGGTGGGAGCCATTATTACAAGTTGTAAACCAGATGTTGAAGGATTGAGGCCACCCCTAAGGATGACTCACCACCTAGCTCAAGCATGCTTTTGGAATGAGTATGTGCTCCTTAGTTTCAATAACATATTGATCCCTTATCTTGTTGTTTTCCTTAAGTTGGCACTCAAATCCATATTTCTAATGATTCCATTGCAACTTTGAGTAGGTCACATTTCCATTTTTTTTCACCACATCCCTCTTATACTGTTTTGGTTGTGGCAATGGCAATGTGCCATGGATGGGCACATGCAGTGACCGAAGATGCTCCAAATCAAGATGAATATAGTTGGTTAAGGTTCTTGGCTCTTCCATAGCTGGTTAAAAATACCCTTTGCCTCCATCCTGGAATAATTTAATCCTCCAAACTGCCAATTTGTCCCACACATAGGAATTGTGTTCATTGTCACAATGCTCTTAACTTTGTGGGAGGGTGTGTAATAGGTGAGGCAATGGCATATAATGAGTTTCTTTTCCACTAACCTCATGATATGACGCATGTTGTAAGGTCATGCTCTCTCTTTAATGGCATTCATGGTGGGGGACACATGGAGTGAGTTGAAATCCCTCCCCCACTTTTATGCATAGAACACCCTCTCCAAGAATGGCCCCCTCATTTGCTTGTTTGTTCGCCTCCAAGTTGAAAAAGTGAAGAACATGATAAAATTCAATTGTGTTAAATTCCCCCCTATGGAGATCACTCGCTAACAGAGTATGGCAAGAGGTAAACTGGATGGGAATGCCTAGTAGTATAGAGCTCTTATGATTATCATGTAATCATCAATCATCCTGATTCTGCTAACTCCATTATCTTTAATAGAAGTGAGGTCTTTAACTCCATTGTCTTTAATAGAAGTGAGGCCTTGTAAAAATGCAAGTGCTTTTGCCTCATTATTTGTGGTAATCATGAGTCCCATGCATGTTCCATGAGGTATTGATCTATTATGGTTATTATTTTTTTCGAGGTTACAAATCCAAATGAAAGCCTCTCAGTACTTCCTCTCATTTCGAGGAAGGTACCCAGGGTAAACCCTAGAATCTTCAAGGCACAAGGTCAGTCAACAACATGGCTCAAAGCCATTGCAAAATATATGTGTTAACAACTCAACATGTCACTTGCAAGAATTGAACTTGGGTGGGGAGTATAATAATCATTCCTCCCAACCACCCAAGCTAAACCCAATTGACAAATTGTATTTAATATTATGTGGACTTGTAATTTATTAATAATTATATCAATTTTCATGTTTTGACTATACCAATTGTATACGTGAGATGTGTGCAGGATTTGTCAAATCCCACACTATGGGAACCGATCTTTTTTTTTCCATCAACAACAAAGTAATCAACCTAAATTCTAATACATGTTCCTTGTTAATAAAGGGATGGAGATCGATGTGGAGCCAAATTATCGTTAAGTGTTTCCTAAGTAAGCATGAGCAAACCTTTTTTATATAGTAACCCTAATCATGTGGATGTGTTTTCCTTAGGAAAGTAGTCTTTGAATGAATAAGTATCTTGGTCATTGAACTCTAGTTTGAAAGCTTCTTTGAATGGAAGTTTTATTTATTATTTGAAAAATGAAGAAATTAATATTTGTTTAAAGATGTTGAGTATAATAGAAAGTTCATTTGGTTTAAATGTACATTAATTTATTCTAATTTGCATTTGTAAATCTTTATGTAGTTTCAAAAGATATGTGTGAAGATGGATTATTTGCATTATTTGACAAATTAATTATAAGGTGGTGTACATTTCATCGTGAGAAAGGAGCCCCTTAGTAACATTAATGGTCGTCTGAAGTGTTATATCACCATTCAGATTGATATCACCATCACATTATTCGACTTGTTGGGGACCATCATGAAAGGTGTTATAGTTGTCCTCATCCCCCTTGGTTGATTAAGGACAAGATTCCCATTATTCCCTTTAACATCTTTGAAGCAAAAAAGTCACGTGAACTAGATAAAATAAAGGGTGGGTGAGGGCCATTATTACAAGTTGTAAACCAGATGTTGAAGGATTGAGGCCACCCCTAAGGATGACTCACCACCTAGCTCAAGCATGCTTTTGGAATGAGTATGTGTTCCTTAGTTTCAATAACATATTGATCCCTTATCTTGTTGTTTTCCTTAAGTTGGCACTCAAATCCGTCTTTCTAATGATTCCATTGCAACTTTGAGTAGATCAGATTTCCATTTTTTTTCACCACATCCCTCTTATACTGTTTTGGTTGTGGCAATGACAATGTGCCATGGATGGGCACATGTAGTGACTGAAGATGCTCCAAATCAAGATGAATATAGTTGGTTAAGGTTCTTGGCTCTTCCATAGCTGGTAAAAAATACCCTTTGCTTCCATCCTGGAATAATTTAATCCTCCAAACTGCCAATTTGTCCCACACATAGGAATTGTGTACATTGTCACAATGCTCTTAACTTTGTTGGAGGGTGTGTAATAGATGAGGCAATGGCATATAATGAGTTTCTTTTCCACTAACCTCATGATATGACGCATGTTGTAAGGTCATGCTCTCTCTTTAATGGCATTCATGGTGGGGGACACATGGAGTGAGTTGAAATCCCTCCCCCACTTTTATGCATAGAACACCCTCTCCAAGAATGGCCCCCTTAGTTGCTTGTTTGTTCACCTCCGAGTTGAAAAAGTGAAGGACATGATAAAATTCAATCGTGTTAAATTCCCCCCTATGGAGATCACTCACTAACAGAGTATGGCAAGAGGTAAACTGGATGGGAATGCCTAGTAGTATAGAGCTCTTATGATTATCATGTAATCATCAATCATCCTGATTCTGCTAACTCCATTGTCTCTAATAGAAGTGAGGCCTTTAACTCCATTGTCTTTAATAGAAGTGAGGCCTTGTAAAAATGCAAGTGCTTTTGCCTCATTATTTGTGGTAATCATGAGTCCCATGCATGTTCCAATTATTTTATTCCTTTATGATTATAGATAACTACCCACCCCCCATGCCCTTTCCACACCTTTTGATCCATGAGGTATTGGTCTATTATGGTTATTATTTTTTTCAAGGTTACAAATCCCAATGAAAGCCT
The DNA here is from genome assembly GCA_032191745.1 of Picea mariana. Taxonomy (NCBI): domain Eukaryota; kingdom Viridiplantae; phylum Streptophyta; class Pinopsida; order Pinales; family Pinaceae; genus Picea; species Picea mariana. The sequence continues at coordinate 31,589 of JASDQU010014958.1, forward strand.
CTAAGTACTTCCTCTCATTTCAAGGAAGGTACCCAGGATAAACCCTAGAATCTTCAAGGCACAAGGTCAGTCAACAACATGGCTCAAAGCCATTGCAATAATATACTTGTTCACAACTCAACATGTCACTTGCAAGAATTGAACCTGGGTGGGGAGTATAACAATCATTCCTCCCAACCACCCAAGCTAAACCCAATTGACAAATTGTATTTAATATTATGTGGACTTGTAATTTATTAATAATTATATCAATTTTCATGTTTTGACTATACCAATTGTATACGTGAGATGTGTGCAGGATTTGTCAAATTTCACACTATGGGAACCAATCTTTTTTTTCCATCAACAACAAAGTAATCAACCTAAATTCTAATACATGTTCCTTGTTCATAAAGGGATGGAAATCGACGTGAAACCAAATTGTCGTTAAGTGTATCCTAAGTAAGCATGAACAAACCTTTTTTATATAGTAATTCTAATCATGTGGATGTGTTTTCCTTACCATGTTCCCCCTTATTTGACCTCAAAACCCAAACGTAGAGAATGTAGATGTGTTTTCCTCACCATGTTCCCCCTTATTTAGCCTCGAAACCCAAACATAGAAAATGTGGATGTGTTTCCTTCACCATTCTCCCTCTTATTTAGCCTATAAACCCAAACGTAAAGACTAAACCCAAACGTAGAGAATGTGGATGTGTTTCCTTCACCATGTTCCCCTTATTTAGCATATAAACCCAAACGTAAGGACTAAGAGACCTTCGGGTGAATAATATCCATGATGCAATTGAAATAATGAGTAGCTTGAAGATGGGTTCCATGTGTCACCTCATGGAATTTTGGAAAATTAAGAAAATGAGAAACCCTTGACATGGCTCTCCCATGTGTCACTTCAGGAGTGTTTTTTAGATTAGTGAGGTAAATTGAAAAGCCTACCTAACAAGCTCATAAATAGAGAGGTGGAGAAGGAGGTATTGGGTATGGAACTACAAATATAATAATTTGAAACTTGGTTGGCTTGGCATTCATTTTTTGGTTTATATAATTTGGCAAATGGTAACTTGTTGGCTTATCCTTCAATAAAAGATATTGGTGGGTTTTCGTTGATGGCCAATTATGCGGGATTTAGATTCGCTTGTCAAGGGTCGGGTGCGCGTGATTTAAGGGGTAACGACCTCTAACTCCTCAACACAATATTGTACGTAATGAAAGTTTCTAATAGTTTTAAATTCATATTCACAAATTGAAACAACAACGTCGCTTTGGCCGAGTGGTTAAGGCGTGTGCCTGCTAAGTACATGGGGTTTCCCCGCGAGAGTTCGAATCTCTCAGGCGACGTTCAATTTTTAAGTCATATTTATATTATAAATGGTAATCAATTCCTCTTCCTATTCAATTCTATTTAATTTGTACCATAGTCTGTATGTCCGTGGGTGGTTCGATGTTTTTCAATCTGTTTGTGGAGTTTCTGTGCCCGACTTCTTCTTAACTATTTTTTTTCAATGCCACACTGCAGCTGTCACATCTAAAGAAAAGAATATTTTCAATTAAACAGTTAGGATAATAACCTTCCATGCAATAGACCCGGGTTCAATTCCCGGCAGACGCAAATCTCAATTAAAGGGTTAGGAAAATTGCCTTCCAAGCAATAGACCCCGGTTCGAATCCCGGCAGACGCAAATCTCAAATTAAAGGGTTAGGAAAATTGCCTTCCAAGCAATAAACCCTAGACCCCGGTTGGACTCCCGGCAGACGCGAATCTCGATTAAACGGTTAGGATAATCGCCGTCTAAGCAACAGACCTTAGGCCAGGGTTCGAGTCTTGGCAGACTCAAATCTTTAAACGGTTAGGATAATAGCCTTCCATGCAATAAACCCTAGACCCGTGTTCAACTCCCGGCAGACGCAAATCTCAATTAAAGGGTTAGGAAAATTGCCTTCCAAGCAGTAGACCCCGGTTCGAATCCCGGCAGACGCAAATCTCAATTAAACGGTTAGGAAAATTGCCTTCCTAGCAATAAACCCTAGACCCCGGTTGGACTCCCGGCAGACACAAATCTCAATTAAACGGTTAGGATAATTGCCTTCCAAACAACTGACCTTAGACCAGGGTTCGAGTCTTGGCAGACGCAAATCTTTTGTGTGTCTTTTGCAATCACTCGCTTGCCAAAGTCAAACAGCTCAAACTGATGATGTTACGAGCAAGCAATCTGTGTAGGTAGACGTGGTCGTTTCCTATTAACTTGTAGGTCAGCCCATAAAATGTGTTACTCTTCAATCGCCACAACCTCCATCAAAAGTAGGTGTTCAAGGCTAAAGAGTCTTTGTAATGAAAGCCCTGAATGCCTCTCGCTCAAAACAACAAGCATAGAATAATATGAAAAAATTACTATGATATAATGAGAAACTATTATTAGTCTTTGTTGGAAGGCCTGGGACTATAGCAATGAGTTTATGGTTGATTTGACATTAGTTTATGGTTGATTTCAAAAAATTTCAGAAATTCTAATGTTTAACTTAGGAAGTTTTAATTCATATATTTTAAAATAAATAAAAAATATATTTGTTACAATTTTATTGGCTGATAACTTTGAAGTGTTATTGCCATCTTCAGTTCTTCCAATACTTTAATTAATGTTTATTTCATTTCTTCCAAGTACCACTCTTAACTCAATTACTCACTGTCTTTGTTACCTTGAAGTGACCTAACCTTCAGTCCTTTCACGCTCTCCCATTCGTCTTGTTACAGAAGTGTCTGCCAGTATTTAATTAGGTCTTTAATATGTTCTGTGATCAGAATTCTCCACTCATTTTATTCGATTCAATATAGAATTTCACCCGATGTTTTACAGAATTCCACCCATTTCACTCATATCGCCAAAGGATTCATCGTATAAGCAAGCGACGACCACTCGAGCATTTCTATAAATTTTAACGGATCCATAAATAGCTACAGCCACTCGGCTCAACTTATTGATCTCGACGCCAAGAAGAGACAAGAGCCTAGTCAACAGATCAGCCCCATAGTGTATAAATATGTTTTTTAAACATTTAATGGATCCATAACACTATTCAAAGTTTCGCTAGAACTGATGTCTGTTTTATTTTGGGGATGTCTTGTATTTATAATTAAAATTGATAATAACCTCCAAACATTTAAAGTTTAATAAATATAAATTATACATAAAACTTATAAACATATATTTTAAGTATTTTATTTATAATTTGTAATTACAAAGTTTTCAAAAATTTATTTATAATTTGATAATTACATAATTTTTTCTTTGTTAAATCTATAATAATAAAATGAAAAGTTTAAATTTTCCATTTCAAAATTTGTAAATGTAAAATTATAAAAAACCTTATCACTTTATTTGTTTATTGTTATAAGTAGATATTAAATATTTTAAAAATTAAAATTTATAGTAACTTCGATAGCTTTACCGATGGTATATCCTCGTTATGATTCTATTGTATTGTGATATTTTTCATATTTATAGTAAACGCTGAACTATATTCTCGTTACCTAGCAGGGACTAAGCTGCCATGCAACTCTTATTAGACAATGAATAATCTTGGGAATTTTGGTAATAAGAGAATAGAATCCTTGATCCCTAAAAATCTTGATCCTTTGGAATTCTTGTAATAAGACAATAGAGTCTTTGATCCCTAAGATCTTAATCCATATATTTTTGAAAAAGTTATGAATGATTTGCTTAACATATTATTTATTTATTTTTAAGAAACTTGTTTTCTTTGATCCCTAAGATCTTAATCCATGTATTTTTGGAAAAGTTATCAATGATTTGTTGAACATATTATTTTTTTTATTTTTTTAAGAAACTTGTTTTTAACTTTACAATGTGTATGTTTTTTAAATGAAAAAAGCCATGGTCAAAAGAAGTAAAGATTGTGAAGAAATTAAGATGATATGCATTTGTTCTTGGATAGGTGTCACAGGGTGGAGATGACCACACGTCTCCACTCATCAAGGTAAGAAGTAGCAGCTTGTGGCGTCCAGGCTCCCATACTTAACTTATGTGTGGAGGACAAACGAGGTTATGAAGGTGGTCATGAGGTTGAAGGGTGGAAAGATGGTTCACACGATTCAAGCTCCTCTCACACGACGCTGCATAATATTCTTGCTCATGACCAAACGTTGCATAATATTCATGCTCATGACCAGACGTTGCATTGAAAGTAAGGTATGCCTTGCTCTTGCGAGTATGATGTCCATGAAGAAGTTAAATCGTCTCTCGGGATAGGCTAAGGCTTCCAAAGTGTTTTGGCTCAGATACTTGCTCTAGTATGTTCTTGTTTTCGGTTGGTCTATCTATGAAACTATTGCTTCATCCCCTCAGTGGGAGTAGACCTCATCATTCCCCTATCGGCGCATCGCATGCTAGTAAGGAGGCCATTGCAACATTCAAGTTTTATTAGGATTTTGTCCCTCGGGAGGACCAGGCGACCATGTCGGCCCTAGAAGCGGAAGTTAAATTGGTAAGAAAGTTCAAGGATGACGAGGAGGTTGAACATCATGTGGGAGGTATCATAGCGGATATCGGTTGCACCAGAACCCGAAATTCAAAGTTTAACATGACTCTTGAGCTTTACTAGCACACCAAAATGATGGTGGCACTAGGGATGCTACCCAAAGACCAAGATTTCCACCAGCTAAAGCATCGTATGGAGACTCTGGAGGTGCATAATACTCATCTCATCTTGGTGGTCACCTGGATTTCCAAGTGACATGGCAGCTCGTTCCAACTTCCTGCCATTGGTCGACCATGGGCGGAGTCTTCTTCAGTTATTAGGCATCTTAATATTGTTGTCCCATCGACCTCCTATGATCCTCATGCCACTGGTTAACATGAAATCCAACCTTTTTAATATAGTTATGTTCCAGGTTTTGTACGTTCAAGTTATAAGGAATCTCCTAATTGTCATTACAGATTGTTGGTTATTTAGATTTATGTTTTTCAGACTGTTTCTTTTCAAATTTTGTCCTAGTTTTCCCCCAAAGACAAGCTCACAAACTTGGCACCTCTTGATTTCAGAAGTCTATCTAGGCATTTCTTGGTATTTGAACCACCATAAACATATAAGTACATTCTGTCAATATTTTTTTTTTTTGTACTCGAGGAATCGACAACTCGCAGTTCTCGTACTTGCGTGACATGGGGTCGATACCCGTCCGCTACCACTATAACCCCAGGTGCTTCCATGCAACCCGCAAGAATAGAGCACAGGTAAATCGGGGTGAGAATTGACCTTGAGACCTCTTTTTACATATTTCCTTCCATTTACACGACACTTGTCAATCGGTCTACACCCCTGCGGGTACATTCTGTCAATATTAATATAGATCCTACTTACTTAAAAAAAAATTGATATGCATTTGTGCACAATAAATATTTAAATAAGTGATTCTACATTTTTATTAAAGAGTCACTTGGTTATTTATTTCTCTTTCATTTATGGCATAGTAATTCAAACTATGGCCGGGTAATTCAAATAATTTTTTTCAATTTTATTTTATTTTAAAAACTAATTAATTTTATATCAAATAAAAATAAAAATTTAATTTTAAATTACAAATTATTTTATATATTTTTTATATAAATTTTAAAAATAAATAATATAATGTTTTATTTCGATAAACCAAATAAATACTTAAATAATATTTTGTTTTAATTTTTTAATAACATAAAAGCCATTCAAACTTAAAAAATTTTGTCCCCGAGGTGTAGGACAGTCGGTGACGGAGTGTGTTGTTAAGCCACTCCGTGATGTTAAAGTCACCGGTTCGAAACCTGCGGGGACAAAAAATCCAACCATGCTAAGGGTTGGTGTGGCTCAGGCCGGGTGCGATCCCCGGGTGATTTTGACGGCTTAGATGCCCCTGAGTCGCGGTTTCTCAAGCCACAGGTTAATCGTGTAGCCAACAGGTCCCGCACAAATTAACAAACAAAAAAAAAAACTTAAAAAATTTCTTGAATCAATGATCACTTTGCAAATTAGATGATGTAAATATATTTGATTTTATACCCGTAATTCATATGGATGGAAAAAAGTGTAAACTAAATAATGTGAACATTTATGTAATTAAATTTGTAAAAAAAATTATAAATAACATTAAAAAAAAAAATTATAAACCATTCCAAATTATTTGACTTACAATTCATTTTATAATTTTTAAACATGAAAAATATATTGATTCATTTTATATAAACCAAAATAGATGTTTCAACCAAATTTTGTTTTATGTTTTAAAACCATTAATTTATTCCAACTTCATTTCTTTAATCAACAACCACTTTGTGATATCGATGATGTGAGTATATATACAATTAAATTTGTACAAATAATTTATGCGACTTTGTTTTATGTTTTAAAAGCATTAATTTATTCCAACTTCATTTCTTTAATCAACAACCACTTTGTGCTATAGATGATGTGAGTATATATACAATTAAATTTGTACAAATAATTTATGTGACTTTGTTTTATGTTTTAAAAGGATTAATTTATTCCAACTTCATTTCTTTAATCAACAACCACTTTGTGTTATAGATGATGTGAGTATATATACAATTAAATTTGTACAAATAATTTATGTAACTTAAAAATGGGTAAGATGATGTGGGTTAAAAATGGGTTAGATGATGTGTGATGTGTGTGGGGATTAGATGATTTTTTAGATGGGTGTAATGTGTGTTTACATGATGGTCATATGAATGTGAAAGGTTGTGGCATATGGTGGCCCAAGTTTTAATGGACACGGGTGGTTGGCGATTGGTTTAATTCCTTTTCATGTTGCATGCGAGCTATAGAGTGTCAGCTCTAGGTATTGGTGACAAGAAAGAAATTTACAACCTGCTTGTGTTGGAAGTTAATATGGTCAGATTACGTAGGTAGGAGAGTAGTGTTATTTTGATGGAGTTGTGGATTGTTAAGTTGTATTCTCATGCTCTTCCATGTCTAATTCAAGAGCTTTCTAAACCTTTTCCTCCCGTTATTCTCATGATTTTCCAATTCCCTCCCTCGAATTGTGTGCTCCTCATCCTTATCATGCCTTGTGAGCGTTCAAGAGTGCGAAGAGGTTTCGGGTCCTTTAGCAGATTTAGAGATCGACGGGGTAGTCCAACGTCCTCGACCAATGACAGGGGTAGTGAGTCTGGACATTTGAAGGCCATGCTAATGATTCTCAAGCCAATTTAACTACGACAGAAGACAAACATGATTTGAAGCAGGCTCTGGACAATGACATGGTTTGGGGATGTATGGTTGAATGGTATGAACTCGAGGATGCACTAGTCTTGGACGTTGAGAATTCTCTGAGGCCTCCACTGCAAAACATGCCCTTAGTCATGGAATATGAGCATGTCACTATCCCCCTAGGAATGCCCCTCTTCCACAATCCTTCATCGCATCCTCGACATGGTGTCAAGAACAAAAATTATGAGGCGGAGCCACGGACTGCCAGGCTAATGGAGGATCACCTACGAGTTATCTTTGAGATCCATTGTGAACAAGGGAACAAATGGTACAAGATGGAAATGCGAGACCAAAAGGTAAACTTATTGATTGATCTTTGCTCCAATCCTCAACAATGTCAACGTGCCCAGGAGGAGCCAAGACACTCTTTCATAATCCCATAATGGCCTTTCATTCCTCATCAACGTCCTAGGACCAATCATACTGACAATTTGGACTCCGGCTCGGCTAGTACGTGAACCAATGCTTATCCTCCTCCTTAGTTACAAGCTCCATTTTTGTTTTCAAGTTAATGTTTTTACTTATGTCTCGGTAAATAGTCGAACTTTCTAAGTTTTTGGCCCCTCGAGGGAACACATTTCTTTTGACTAGTCCTGGGCTTGGGTTGGTGGCCCAAGCATAGGGACAATATGATTGTAATGTATGTTGTTTTTAGAAGGTAATATAAAATTCTAACTTAAAAAAAAAGGGTCAAATGATATATATATATATATATATATATATATATATATAGTGTAGCTAGAGAGGTTATGGGGGTGAAGGGCCCATAGTGATAATAGTGGAGGTCATTCAATGTAAGGTGGAGTAGGTCCACTATATTATTATATAAGGTCCACTATGGTAGTTAGATATATTAGTGCGAACATAATAAATGTAAGAGGACTTATTATAAGGTTCATCTTCTAGAATGTTCTTAGGTGGTTGGTAGCACTATATAAAGGGGTTCAAGAAATGTAATGGGAGGTCAAGAAGTATTGTATTTGGAGTGGTAGCTCATTAGGAGGTTTCTCCCTCGAAGAGGCGAGTGAACATGAGTGGATCCCTTCCTTAATATGATCTATTCTGTGTGTTTCCCTACCCTAAAGGTTTGATAATAAATAAATGAGTTTTTTTTTATATATATTGTTATTTGCATATTTTGTGGTGATTGTATTTATAAAACTTTGATACTTAACACACACACACTATATATATATATATATATATATATATATAACCAAATAATGTAAATAATCCCTTAAACATTATATTAATAAATACTTTTACTTAATTCAGATTAAATAACTTTAGTTTTTATAATCATGTGTCTTTCTCAATTTGTGAAAGAAAAAGAATAACATTCATTTGGCACCATATATGTAGCATGGTTCTTAATTATCCACATTATTAAGAATAAAATCCATACAAAACCTAGTCATCTAAATAGATTACCTAAAATTCTAAACGATCTTCCAAAATGTTTAAGAAAAATGGGTTAAAAATTGTATACAAAGTAATGAGCTTAATTTGCTTGACATTGTATTAAAAGGAACTCCAATATAACAAAAGTTGTCTTTCGCTAATTTTCTTTGTGAATTTTAACTTGATAGTTTTTGTTGAAGCCATTAGTCAATGAATAATGCCAATGTTGATGCACATGTCTCAAAACAACTTCAATGAATGGATGGAAAGAGGTTTTAACTATCACTTTTTTTAATGTGGAAATGTATACATAATTGTACTTTTTTGTCTTTGCATTGCAAGCATTATAAGGTAGTAGAAGAAGATGCACTTGGCAGATCCAACTACTCAATCAATCAAATAAGCATCTATATCGATCAGAGTAGTGTTGCCTTTACTTGCCCTAATTAAGACCCATTTTCACCTATTGAATTGACCGCTTGTGAGCTAGGTGCTAAGGATTTAACCTAAAAACCTAAACTACTTAGGAGGTTTGGCGGTCCAGGCATAGACTTGATGGGAGAAAGAAGAGGTTGCAGAAATAATCTCTCTCACCCATTCAAATTGGAACTGAGCAACAATTATAAAATTATGTTAAGAAAGAATTGGAAAACAACAACAAAAAAATCCATTAAAAAGTTGGAAAAACATTTATATTAATTAAAAGCAAGAGAAGTGAAAAGATAGAAAGATTTAGCACAATCCATAGGTTTCAAAGACCCTTTCATATGATCCTCTTCTCATCAAAGTCACACACAAATGCTTGTTTGCTTCCAATGAATATGTTTTTATTAATCCAATTTTAAACTTTAGTAATAAAAGTTTATCATAAAACCTAAGCATACACAAACAATAAGAGTAAGTGAATTTGCTTAAAAATAGAATTATATATAGAGAGAGAGAAATAGAAATCGTAATAGGAGTCGTTGGAAGATCCATATAAGTATAGTAAAGCCCTAAAAGTAATAGAATTATATATAGAGAGAGAGAGAAATAGAAATCGTAATAGGAGTCGTTGGAAGATCCATATAAGTATAGTAAAGCCCTAAAAGTATAGAGTAGGGTAGAAGTAAGTTACACATCTTTAATAAAGATATGGAAGTGGAGGCAAGTTGCAAATCATAAATATGTTGAGAGTGTGTAACGAAGTAGAAGTTAATTGTGCACTCATGAATAATATGATTGTATGGGTTAAACTATAGAATTCTCACAAATAAATTTAAGTGAAATCATGTGATAAAAGTAGAGATAAATCATATTAAGTGAAATGAAACCTTGGAATGAGTAAAAAAAATTTCTTAGAATTAGTAGAATTTTTACCTTAGAATTAGTAGAATTTAGTAGAACTTTTTAAAGGTGAAAAATAAGAAATTTATATTATGTAAGTGGGTTTACAAAACTAAATATAAATTTGATGAAATATTTGATAAACATAGAATTAAGGTTGATAACCTTGGAATTAGTAGAATTTTTACCTTAGAATTAGTAGAATTTAGTAGAATTTTTTAAAGGTAAAAAAATAAGAAATTTATATTATGTAAGTGGGTTTACAAAACTAAATATAAATTTGATGAAATATTTGATAAACATAGAATCAAGGTTGATAACGATAGGATATGTGAAAAATGAAGGTATAGATTATATATATATAAATTTAATAACTTTAAATAAATGAGTCTTTGTCCCAATTTCCTTTACAAAAATATGAAGTTTAACACTTGAGTAAGAAAACATTGCTCGGTTTGTTCTATTCTAAGAGAATGTTTTTTATGATTGAATTTATTATGCCAATGGAATTTCTTTAGGGAGGGTTTCTACCCAAAACTTGGCCCTCTTGAAACCACTTGGTTCAAGATGACTACTTTTGGTTTACCTCTACTTCTAAGTTGCCCTTTCGTCATTGATTTCTACATGTCTACTTATACTTCGTACGTGTCTCTCCCACTCTTCATGTAAAACTTGTCCAAGTCTATGACTTGGTTTTAAAAACCACCATGAAACTTGTCTGAGTGTACAACTTGTTTTTAAAAACCATCTACCTCTCCTCTGGTATGTGCCTCTCCCATCAAACACTTTGAAGGTCACATGTATATCACATGTATATGGCCTGCACACCAATGGATGTATTTCTTTGGTTCAACTGACCCTCCATTTCTATGTGTTTGCCTGCCATTATCTCTTATCAATGAATATTTTACAAGTCCTCTATTCAATGTCTCATACATGAACATGCTCACTTTGTTTTATGCAACTTGTTGGCAAATGGTAGCATTATATCAAAATAAAGAGGCATTGTTATACCATCTAAGTGGAATTCCTGCTAATTAATCAAACCATTGAACTTAGAGGAAATTGTAACAAGTCCTTTGTCATTGACAACTTCATAGCTTTTATTGAAATATGAAATGAAGATATAGGTTCTGACCCACCATTTTTGTGGCTGAGCATTTTTTTCAAAAAGGGTTGCACTGTTCATTCCACAATGGAAAGGAGGAAGATGATTTGGTGACTCATCATAACAATTCTAGTTGTGTTGTAGCCTATAAGAAGCATTTGATCCCTCCATGTCCACCTCATCACTAGTTTCTATATTGTGGTGCATCCCTTGGATGGATTGAATAGTTCTAACATTCTAGCATCAAACATAGAACATGCAACCTGACCATACTACATGCCCTTTCAACATGACAACTCAAGTTTTCTAGAATAGGTCAAAAACCATTGACCTTTGCCACCTTGATGATTGTTATCATTGTTGAATCAATTGGAGATGAGCTATTGAGTCTAGAACATGGACTACAATCCATTGTGTTGTCAAATAACTCCTTCAAGCCTACATCATTGAAATCCTCATTGTTAGAAACGCCACCCTTTGCAACTAGGAATGGATGCACCTCAACTATCATAGAAAATCAATTTATCAATGGCAATGCCATTGTTTAACAAGGAATTTTGATAACGGAACAACCTTCCTCATTTGTCTTATGCAATAAGATGTAGCTTTCCTTCAAAACATGTATGTAAATTCACCTATAAACACAAGTAGATGTAGTATTTGAGGACAAGGACAATTGAACTAAGATAGTGGAACAAATAGTCGTAACGTTAAATTTGTGGGTGGACGAGGCTTCCAAAATTTTGTTTTTGGAAATGAAAATGTCTTCCAAATTTCAAGCTTTCTTTCTTACATTGGTTTGTAGAGTGTACACTTATATGTATTTGTAACATTTATGCAATTGACAAATTGACTTTTACTCAATTAATGGTATGCCATGAAATTATTGTATAATGTCATACCAAGTAGAAATTAGAAATAATGACAAAGCATGCCATTAAATATATATAGGAGACATGCATGAGCAGAAATATATTAAGAGATATCCAAGAATCATCATTTTTCATTTGAAACTGCATAAAAATCTACTTTTAAAATTAAGTATTAAAATGTAATCCTGATACTAGAAATTTTGATGGAGTCGCTTTGGCTTTTGTCCGTAGCAGCTAGGATTTAACCCTGGTTGTTCGTGACCCCTGCGCATTGGTTGTAGTGTCCTCGTTCCAGCCTCCTTTGAAAGCCATGGAGGTGGACTCAATCGTTGTTGCTGGAGCCCTAGTTCATGGGCTCGTTCCTTCCATTTCCATGTCAAAGTCGGGTTCTATCTTACAGTCTGGTGCTTCTTTTCGAGATATTGTTCAGAGAGTCTCTTCTCCCTCTTCTTCTCCTTTTTTGGTTCAGGAAGCCCCATCTCTTGTCATTCCCATGGGACAAGATGATGATGAATAGGAGGAATATTACAGATCTGTGAGTTTGGTATGTTGTTTCAATGGTTTTTGGCCAAAGTTAAAAAATCTTAGCAATTGGATCTTTGTTACCTGGATCCCTATCATGCAACAACAAGATTTCATTCATCCTTGTGCAAAAGTATTCTTCATTGTTGAGTTTGATATTCAGGAAGATTGGGATCTAATATTCAACTCGGGTCCATGATTTTGGGGAAACTCGGGTTTGTGCATGAAACCTTGGTCTCTTCTTTCAATCCAGCTTCTGACATTCTCTCCTCGGCCCCAATTTGGGTGAGACTTCCCAATCTGCCCTTGCATTTTAGGGGTTTTCCCTCTCTCGAATCCATTGGCTCGACATTAGGAAATTTCCACTTCGCAAGTTGTGAAACTACGAGGCACAACACCTCTACTTATTCCCATATTTGCGTGGAAATGGAATTCAATAAAGGATTCCCAACTGAAGTTATTATTACTGGTAAAAATTACTCTTGGCCTTAGAAACTTGATTGTGAGAAAGTCTCCTTGCATCCCATTGTCCCAAAGGGTCCAGGAAGATCATAAAGCATCGAAAATCCACTTGGTGGGTTGGATCTAATGACGACCATCAAGTAATTTCAAAAGCCTACAGTGAGCCTCCACAAGACAATGAAAAGCCTTCTTAATCAAATCCTCATATTCAACACAATCTGTTATCTCAAGACTTGTGCCACAACTCCACTCAAAAGCTAGAGAGAGAGGCATATTCCCTTTAGGTCTCATTTAAGGGACTTCAGATACATCAATCCCCTCAACCATCAACATGTTGGGAAAATCAGGCTAATGTTGTTGAGGTTTCGGATCAAGAAAACCGAGAAGCTTCATATCAAGAAAATCCAGGACTCATAGACATTTCAAATGGTCCAAAATTTGCAAATGAAGTTTGGACGATAGTCGGAAAGAAGAAGAAAGCATATGTAACATCACAGCCAATGGTAACATGAAGTTAGGCCTACAAGTCAGGAAAAAAGGCAAGCTCTTCCCCAACAAGTTAATTTAGATGCAGTGTCTCTTCACATTTATCCTCAGAGTCTTTTTCTGAGTCTATTTAGTAAAGTTGTTCTATGTGAAGATTTCATTTGAGTATTTGAAAAAATCATTAGTAGTCTGTAGAAGTTGTTTATTTGAGGCCCCAAGTTGGCTCGAATTTTCCAAGATTTTGTAACTCCTTCGCGGTTTCGACTGCACCTTTTTTTTATAATAAAATCTCTTGGATTCTGTTAATATATATATATCAAAATATAATATTTAGAGAAAATAGGATTACAAATAGGAACAAGTGGAATGAGTAGCAAGGTTGCTTAGTATGTGCCTCTTGAAAAAAGATTGAAAAAAAACCAGCAATAGGCCAACCCACAAATGAATCATAATATAGAATAAAAACTCTTTGTATTAATAATAAAAATAATTATTAAAAAAAAGAGTGCAGTTGTAAGGCAACGATGCATAGCTCAAGATCATAGTGATTTGCAACCTCGACTAATTAAAATTCTCTTGATAGATCATTTTCTTAATATTGTTATAATTTATGTAGGCTCAATAGTGACTCGAATAGGCTTAATTCCAACTCCTCCTAATTAAACCAAAAGGAAATGGGAGTAGGCCATCAAGAGTTGCCTACCACATTTCATAATTAATAGAAATAGAAGAAACATTACTAAGGAATCAACAATCCAAGTAATGCAATGAAAGTGATTGGCAATAATAATGCGACGAAAATGATTGTATATTGTCAAAATAAGCAACTGTGAAGTTCTCAAGGAAAATTGTGTGTCGGGCAGCTTTATGCCACTGTGCATCCATGGATTTGCAATAGAAATAATATTAGTTGGTCAATGAAATTCCATATTGATATGTATGCCTAGTAAAGGCTTCTAAAGACTTGTGAAAGGGGATATGGTGGCATGTGGCTAGACCTAATTGCAATTGCAATCTCAAAGGATAGTGAATTTTTTTTCCAATAGAAAAATTATCTCATTTATATTAAGTAAATATAAAAGTTTTACAACTCTGTCTTCATCAAAGATTTCCTAAAATACCATCTCCACAGTATCATACCCTCTCCATAGTAAACAAGTGCTTCTTTTCATACTCATGAAAAGTAACAACCAAAAAACAAAATGTCAAAATAAAAAGCCCACAACTTGGCCCGAGACATAAATATACAAAAAACTGATAGTGCCCTCGACTATCATCATAATATATGAAACTGAAAAACAATACTAATAACTGACAAGTTTATGCCCAGAAACAAAGCACAAATTTAATCACCACCGAAAGCCTGAGAAACAAAAAGTCTGAAGTCAGTTACTAGTACATGCTGATAATATTTTTCATCCCCTCTCTGTTGTTATTCCAAGTGTAATACAGGATGCCTCCTTCCAGCTCGCTTGTTGCTTGTTTGGATAAGTAATCAGCTTCTGTGTTAAATTCTTTGTGAATATGGTCATAACAAATAAACTCAAAGTCCTTCACCATCTCCTTGATTCTAGATTTCCAACCTTCAATCGCACAGACTTTAAGACTACCTTTGTTTTCCAGCCAAGCAATCACCACTTTGGAATCCCCCAATAAATGTAATCTACTAATTAAGAGATGTAAAGCCAACCTTATCGCTGCCCAAGTCCCAAGTAATTCGTCTTTGGTGTTTGTGCCTTGTCCACCATTAAAGGTCCATCTAATGCACAAAAGATCTGGCAATTTTAGTACATCGCCCGCTCCACAATAAGCCCCACTCTGATGTGTTGCCCCATCAAAATATGCAATAGTAGAGTTGTTCTGTATATGTAAAAACAGATTTTTTGGTAGTTTGTCTTGTTTCACTCCCTCAATAATACTAGATTGTGTTAGAGTTTTATAGTAAACCTTCTGTACTTTAGGAATGCTTCCCTAAAAAATGGTCAGATTCCTCTCCAGCCAAATATTCCAACACAACTGGGTTGCCAAAATTGTTGGTACAGTTTTATTTTCAAACCAACCCTGTATACATATCTCCAGGATTGTGCCCATCCATTGTTGCTTATAACCTCCCACTGTAATAATCTTTTCGCATACTGCTTTTGTGAAAGCACAATGAATGAAAATGTGGTGAATGGATTCCGACTCTGATTTGCATAAATAGCACATGATCGGTCCTTCTCTTCCTCTGGACTGAAGGATATCCCTTGTTAAGATTTTTCCTTTAACTTCCAATCATAAAAAAAAGTTTTCTTTTTAATTGCAGATTCCAATGCCATATGGATCTTTCCCATCCACCAATTGTTCTCAGATTCTTTGTTTATATTATAGCCCTGTAGAAATTTTTAACACTTGGAACCCTTGATCTATCCCCCCCTCCGTCCACAATAGTGAATCCTCTCCGTCCTGTAGAAAATTCCCCGAGTCAATTAGGTCCATTCTAAATATGTCCCATTCAATAGCTAAAGTACCAATTAGACCAATTTCATTACTCTTTAAACATGGAACCAAAGAGTAAGATCTGTCATCAGTCCTCTGAGCCTGCGCCAATGAATATATATGTCTTTTGTGAAGTGCTACAATTAAATTAATAGACAGAATAGATTTCTCGCCCATATCAAGTATCTTATCTCTCCCTAAATCAATGAGTTGACCCTTTCCAGGATTCCATGACAGCCACTGTAGGATAAGATGAACTGATTTTATGAGGCCTCCCCAAATGCATGAGGATGACCGAGCTAGAAAATTTAATGATCTAAACCATTTTGTAACTGTCGTTTGTGTTAAATACTTGTCTTTTATTACCCTGTGCCAGATACTAGGACAAGTTAGTACTCTCCATAGGGAATTGGCAGCCATCGCCTGTTTAAAATCCATGAGGTTTCTCAAACCCCATCCCCCATTGCGCTTTGGTAATATAATCATTTCCCACTTGCAGAGATGGATATGATTTGTCTCCCGATTCCCATTCCAGATAAAGTTCATCACAAGTTTTTGCAGAGTATTCAAAATAGAATTAGGAATAATTGCTAAGGAAATCCAGTAGACTGGTCGACTCTTTAAACAACTTTTATTAGAATAAGTCTACCCCCCAATGACAGCCAACGATAACACCAATTATCAATCTTCTTTTCCATCTTCTGTATCAGCCAATGTCAGTCCTCGATACGATGGGTGTCGGTCTTTATGAACACATCGAGATATTTGAAGTCGATTGCCAGTTCTGAGAAATTATAAGGGTATAAATATTTAAAAGGATCTAACTCAAGTTCCGATAAACCTTCTTAATGAAAAGTTGATTTTATAATATTAATCTTCAAACCTGATGCTAAACATAACATCTTTAGAACCTTGTCGATCTCCCACCATTCCTGAAATGTGGCCTTTGACATTATGATAACGTCATCCACAAATAAAATATGAATAATTTTTATTGTTCTAGAGACCTGGATACCTGTCAACTTCCCTTCCCGTTGACTCTCTTTAAGTAATATTCTTAGTGCCTCCATAACAAGTATAAAGAGTAATGGAAACAAGGGGAAGCCTTGTCTCAGTCCTCTTCCTCCTTTAAAAACCCATTAGCCTCTCCATTTATTAATATGGAAAAAGTAGTTGAGTCCATGCAGCTCATGATCCAGTTTGACATTTTTGTGACCATACCCACTTGTATAAGAATCATCCTCAATAGATCCCAACTAACACAATCATAGGCTTTTTGTAGATCCAGTTTTAATACTAAAGCCTTTAATTTCTTGTTTCTTATACTATGCAGACATTCCTGAACAGTCCCTATAGCATCCTGAATATGACGTCCCTTTAGAAAACCAAAATCCTCCTCCAAAATCATATTGGATAAGTAAGGTTTGATCATGTTTGCTATGATATTGGAGATTATTTTATAGCACAAGTTACATAATGAAATCGTCCTATAATCCCCAAAGCAAAGTGTCTTATTAACTTTGGGAATTAATGCAATAAATGTCGAATTCAGGCCCCCACGGATCTTACCTTTTTGCCTCATCTCTTCAACCATGTTTAGTAAATATTCACCTACTAGATCAAAGAAGTGGACAAAAAATTCCACTGTCCAACCATCCGGGCCAGGACTCTTATCAGCCTTAAACTTCTTTAAAACCTTCCTTATTTCTTCCAAGCCTACCGACCTAAATGAATTCTCCGCTTCTATCTCTGTCACCATTTTTGGAAAAATCTTCGCCACCTTAACTTGATCTAATAAGGATATTTCATTTGATTCATTGAAGAAATTTTTGAAATAACTCTTAGCAATGTCCATTATATTCTTCTAACCCGTCTATAAATGACCCATCTCATCTGTGATCTCCCAAATATATTTTATATTTCTCCTGAAATTGGCGCAGTTATGAAAACATTTCATGTTATGATCCCTGCTTTTGATCCAAATGGCTCGACTCCTTTGGTGCCAAATCTCCTCTTTTTCTTTTAACAGATTATTTCTCATCCCTTCCTTTTCTTTTAATTTTATTTTCTTTTCCTTTGTTAGCACAGCATCAGTCGCTTCTATTAACAGAACTATGATATCTTGTTCCAGTTCTTTGAGTTGGACCTTTGATAGTTCCAATCTATGTTTTTGCCACTATTTAGTCTGATCCTTTAAATCTTTAAGTTTCCAAAGTAGTCTTTTTTTACAATCTAATTCATCATTATACTTTGGTTTTTTCCACAAATCCTGTACCAATAATTCGAATTCCTGGAACTAAATCCAATATGGATTGAGATTGAAGGGAAAGGATTTATATAAAGGTGGCATCTTTAGTTGAAGCACTATCGGAGCATGATCTGATATGTACGGGTACTCAACCCATGTCCTGTATAGGCCAATTCCAGTCAAAAAATCCTCTGCTATTAGAAATCTATCCAATCTCTTGGATATCAGTGCTGCCCCGGATCACCCATTTCTCCAAGTGGGAACCAGTTTGTCTGGAACCAGATCAATGAGATGATTCACTTGAAAGAAAGACTTATAAAAACCCGTTGTGTGTGCCAAAAGGTTGGTTCCACCCCATACTTCTTTCGTTGATAGAGTCACATTGAGGTCTCTAGCTATAATGAGATTTTTCTTTGATAGAATGCCCGAATCTAATATCTTATTCCAAAACAACTTTTTCTCTGTAGATGGTCCATAAACGTTTAATATCGATAATACCCTTTTGCTTTCTATTATGTGACCTGTCAGAAGTATTCCACCAGAGGTTAGAAAGGCATTTAAATTAAAAAAAAATAGGATCCCAAGCAACTAATAAGCCACCAAATGTTCCAACAGAGATGACAGTGAAAAAAAACCAATAGGGCCAAATCAAACTCATAAACATTCTAGCTTTCTCGGATTGTACTAAAGTTTCTTGAAAACACACTAAATCTGGATGAGTTTTATCCAAAACTCTCCTGATGGAGGCCAATTTCTGGGTGCCTCTAGTCCCTTGAAGATTGAGTGAAAGAAAAATCATTAAATCGCCCTTGCCTGGGATTTCATTGCTCTAAGTGCCCCCCCTTCTGAGGTAGAAGTAGTATATGAGTCATTTGTAGAAATGCATACAATTTTTTTCCTCACGCTTCTGGTTTTAATAGGAGAAATATCAGAGCCTAAACCACGAGACCAAGAAAAATCCTTTCCTTCCCGGCCAGTATGTGATATTGAAGTACTAGTCCCCCCCTCCTTCTGTGGCAATGTTATTGGAGACTTCCCCCAAAAAATAGGCAGTTTAATAGAAGAATCCTTGTCCTGGAGAAAAGGTAAGTAAGAGTCCAAAATATCGAACAATGTAGTCTCTTCTTCTTCCGGTTCATGGTAACCCGAGAGAAAATCCAAATCCTCCATCAAAGGCGGTAATGACTCAGGTAAGGGAGTATTTATGGACAGACCCACAGGATCTGAAAGAGAAATCTGAACGGTGACACCATCACTATCTGGATAGACAAGAACAGAGGCCAAGGGAGTATCTAGAGTGGTCATGTCAAAAACCAAACCCTTGTTCTCATGATCCTTTGGAGGTGAACTAGAAAGGGTAAGGTCTTCCCCACATACCCCTGAAAAACCCGAAGCACAATGCGTCGAGGATAAAATCCATTTAGAGGAATGTATAGCTTCACGTTCCATTAATGACAATGAGCAGAAAAGTGAAGGACAGTGTTGAAATAACTTACCCAATAAAGACTGTCTCGATAATGTGCTATCTTCCTCCTGTGCCGAAGGACCAGGTCCAGTACCATAGAAACCAGTTTCCATTGAGGTATATTGAGAAATATAAACTGGGTAAGGTTCCTCTGGTTCGGGCTCAGTTTCCACCGGACCTTTACAGTCATGTCGTAAATGCACTATACTATGGAAAATGTTGCATCTAAAAGGAACTCCCATATAGTCCAAACTTTGTATCATGCGTCTACCTCTCCATTCTATTTCTAAGTTTTCTGGTAGCCCCTGAGTAATTTCCATTTCCACAAGTACCCGCCCAATCTTCCTTGAGCTCGCAACCAAAGAACCTGTATTAATGGCTATGAAAACCCCAAGGGAGTTCCCTATGGCTCGTAGAGCTCCCTCGTTCCAGAACTGCCAGGGAAGTCCTGGCAATAAAACCTAGAAATGTCGCATGGAGAAATAATTCGTTTCTGGATTAAAATCCACACACCATCTTTTAACCATGAGACTGCTCCCACCATTAAGGCACTTTTTTGTTAGTAGAAGTGTAGCGTCTTTAGGAAACCTGCAAAGGAATCCCAGCCATCCTTTGGTGAGGTGAAATATCTCGGGTACATAACCAAGTAAAGGCTTCCAAGCCTTTTCCAACCAGATAGGGAGAGTGTCCTTTTGTAGTTTTTCGTAGGTAAATCTACCCACCAAATCGCATAGAGCCATATGACATGTATCCTCCAAGCCAATATCAGAGCCGAGAACCATCTTCCTGAGAACCTTGTTGGATTTCCATTGTCTCCTAAACCTCGGTGTAGGTGTCTGAGTCTTATAAACCTTCCTACCTACACTGGTAAATCCTTCAATATTGTCCTCTGTACCAGTATAAACTTTAGTTGATGGTCTTAGTGCTTCCAAATCCTCCTATGTTATATGGGAAGGCTCATTTCAAACAATAGTATTAAATCCTACTCCTGATAGCAGGGGTGACTTTCGTAGTGGGTGAACAGTAGAAACATTCTTCTTTGTGCCCAAAGTAGACAATGAAATGCCTTGTTTCCGAAGAAAATCAACTGACGTATAAACTTCAGCCTCCTGCCAGAATTTTTTGTCATCCTTACCCATTAAATGCCTTATCTCCTCATTTAATAATCCTTGTTTAGAAGGATTCATGAAGGTCCACCTGTATACCCCCAAGCCAATACACAGAGACAAGGTGGCCCTACTAACCCCAAATGGAATAAATAAACACAATTTAATCACATGGCCTCGTTAATGATGAGGTATCCACCTGTAAACCACATTAATGCGGGATGCAGAAAATTAGGGTGATTAATATGAACTCAAGGGAGGCACAGTTGCCTAGAAGGGAAAAGCCACATATACTGGAGCCAAACTGACAAAACAGCTAGTGCAGTTTTATCGTAAAGAGAAAAATAAGGTTAACAAATAAAGGTTCCGACTTATACCCATCATTAAGGCCTAATAAACTACAAAAAAAGCACTCTCTGGTATCCCATGACTCCAGACTCTACAACTAAAAACTCTACAATTAAAGGAGGACAATAAAAATAAAAACATCGAATCCCCTACACTCGAAGTTAAACAGGAGACCGAACTTGCAGAGGATAGTGAATTTGATGGCAAGTGAAAATATTTTGTGATAACGTAGACTATGCCACTATCACAATGCTTATCCTAGTGGCTTCCAAGTGGTCTTTTATTATAGAACCTTTGTCAGTGCCTTCATTCACAAATCGTCTATGGGTTCCAAAGGTCCATGACTACTAAAACACTAAGATTTAGCAGTATGTGGTTCCATAGGTCGTGTGTTGTCCGTGACTACCAAACATGAGATTTATAAATGGGAAATTATACTAGTAACTTAATCTATTCCCTAGTTTTGGTTGGTTGGACATTGAAATTTTAGTATTTTATAACATTATTAATTTGTGGAGTTTTTGGTAATCTATTTGTTCCTAAAAACACCTTTCTTGAATGACGCTTTGAGTTGTAACTATATATTGAGATCATTTAATTTATGAAGTTGTTTTTTCTGTACGTTTGAACAATTATTCAAATTATATGCTTAAATGTATCAATAGCCAAGCTTGGTAGATTGATTTTGGTCAATATTTTATTCATTACTTAATTCAATATCTCAACAATGGTCTTAGTCTTATTTGCAACTAGAATTTCACTCTTTGGCATTAGCATTTCAACATGTGAATTTGATAGAAAAAGTTGTATTGATCGATTGAGTTAATATTAAGGTTAGACCTATGTGCATCTTTCTTTAATCATCTTTAAAGTGAAATACTTACATAGGACCTATACAGGAGCAATAACACACCAATTTTGGGCACTGAGAACCCTCACTCCACCATTATAATTCATGTTTTGAGTTAAAAGTTCAAAACCCTCTTTTTCTTCTTTCGTCAAGTTATTCCACTCTTTGAAATTGTTTTTGCTTATTCTACAAACCTCACTAGGGAATAGCCTTGCCTAACTACTCCTCCTTCACTATTACTTATGTGGGTGTGCCTTGGATTTTAATGAACACAAATGTTAATGGCAATAAGAATTTAGTTATTTGGAGTTATACCCTCAAAATCAAACCTTTGATGGATGGTTTTTACTTGCCATTTTTGGATTGGGCTTGAGTATTATTTTGATCATTTTGCCAGTGTCTAATAGTTCAACATATGTTCATCAAGTAAGATAGTCTGCAAAATAATCCAATTATTTTCCTAATCCATCCTATGAGATCGAGCTATTTTTTGGTTTTTATCACTTGTTTATACATACATAGATGTACATATTTTACCTATTTAGAAAAATATTTCGATTTATTTCTATATTCTAGAGGAATAGTCATATATACATTCCAATATAATGCATGGCTAGTTTGGTGAGATTTAACTTTGATTTCTTGGTATTTATTCTTCCCATATTTTCTATCACTGCAATTGTTGTTCTTTAATCCTATAATCATGTAGTGCACCACCAATATCTAAATAGTATGGCTAGAATGATGTAAATATAATACAAAGATACAAAGAGTAATTATTTTTTCATTTGCTCATAGGTCTCATGTAAGGGCTAAGGCTAGATGCTAGTGGAAAGTACACGACCTCTCTAGAGGTAGCCTCAATGATGACCACAAGGGATATTGACTCTCTTACAAACATTTTCTATGTTGAAACTATCTTTTTGGTTCTAGAGTATGAACTAAAATTGTTTATGATTGGAAAAATGCCTATCTTCCTCACAAGTAAGGAACAAGTTTAATGACCCAAAACCAAGAGGCATATGTCAAGATTGGAAGTCTCCCCTCTTACGGACCACTAACAAGTTACTTCAAGTGGCCACGTTTTTTCTGCAAATAATGATGTAGCTACACGTTACGATCTTGAGATTGTATCAACAGTTTTGCTTTGGTCTTCTTCTTGATTGTTTCAAAATAGTTCTTGAATATTCATCTTGTTTAATATTAAATGTCATGATTTCTCGCAGTTTCTTGGTGATAATTGTTACAATTTGTTTTTTGGTTATGTTTTGGTGATATTTCAGTTATGCAAGAGGAGATAAATGAACCAAGCACAACAAATAAATTCTAACAAGCATTTGATTGTTCAAGAAAGGAATCCAAGTATAGGATCATTATTACTCTGCAATACGTTGTTTTCTATATGCCATAGTATTGGAAACTTTGTAATTTAAAAAATTCATTTCACATAATTAATTAGGTTTCCGAGATGTTTGGGGTAGTATTATATGTAAACCATCCTTTTTTATTGTGTATAAGTATATGAATGTATGTACTTTCACCTTTTATCTTCTTTGGAAATTTCAACCAAAAGCCAATATCTCGTGAAATCGTTTAGATGCATTTTTACTTGACCTATCACCATTTCTGTAATTAAAAACCTAATATACATGTAGACTACATGTGACACCCACTCATGTTATTGTATTATATTCATTTCATTTGTTGCCTAATAAGTTCCATTTTGTTCACTTTTTAGCTATGCAAGAGGAGGTAAGAGACCAATCACAACAAGTAAAGTCTAGTCCTTTCAAATTGTTTAATTTTCTTTTTATAATTAAAAACATGATGGTTAAGGTTTATGTGGTGAGAGTTATGTTCAGAATTAATTGAAAGAACGACAATATTGTCTTTTATTTGTCGACGTTTCAGATCAACAACATGATCCATCTTCAGGACATAATAGCCTGAGGGAAAATGCAAGAGAGCAACCTAGATTAATACTACTTGGTTGAGTGTAGGAAACCTAGAGAGTCGGCTCAGTGAAAATCTTAGGGTTTATTAAAAACATATCCGTGTTTGCCAAGCTCTATTTAACTTTTTGAGTGTTTTACCATTTTTTATGAGTAGAATCTAATATTTAGATACTTAGGAAAGCCAACCCAATAAATAATATAAAACATTGATCCATTTACAACCTATTTCATAATATATTTAAAGCACATTATTATGTTATGTGTTATTAATTCAAAACTATTCGATAAACAAGTGTTTTTTCTAGTACCATATTATCAAGTTATAGGTTTAAAAAAAATCACTACAAAAGATAGATATTTTATGTAGTATGCTTAGCCTTAAACAGATAACACAACAAGCAAATATACCCCAAGAATAACAAGAACATTCAATAGAGAGCATAAATATAATATTGATAGCACCAAGAAAGCTTTGTTCACTTGCTTCTTCGAGGGGACAACCTCCAAAATGAGCAAATCTCTCTTACAATAATACTCAAGAAAAACTTTTTTATACCTCCTACTCTTATTTATACTAACTCTATCTTCTAAAGAACATTCTAGAGGAAGATCTTTCTAGAAACAAAAACTTCTATTAGGTCTTCTTACATTGACTTGTTCACATTTATTTAATAGGCCTTATGAACTAATGTTGGCCTTTATTACATGAAAAATATATTGACCAACTAAGAGGGGTTAGGGTTGAATCCTAACATGCCCTCCCCCTTCAAAAGCAATCTTGTCCTCCAGGCTGAAGATGCGGAAATTGTTGCAGTATGACAGTCGGTTCCCAAGTCGCATCCTCCAGAGTGTTAGGA
>JASDQU010014958.1:57692-76353 GCA_032191745.1 Picea mariana
TATCCCAATTTCCTTAACAAAAATATGAAGTTTAACACTTGAGTAAGAAGACATTGCTCGGTTTGTTCTATTCTAAGATAATTTTTTTTATGATTGAATTTATTATGCCAATGGCATTTCTTTAGGGAGGGTTTCTACCCAAAACTTGGCCCTCTTGAAACCACTTGGTTCAAGATGACTACTTTTGGTTTACCTCTACTTCTAAGTTGCCCTTCCGTCATTGATTTCTACATGTCTACTTATACTTTGTACGTGTCTCTCCCACTCCTCATGTAAAACTTGTCCAAGTCTATGACTTGGTTTCAAAAACCACCATGAAACTTGTCTGAGTGTACGACTTGTTTTTAAAAACCATCTGTCTCTCCTCTGGTATGTGCCTCTCCCATCAAACACTTTGAAGGTCACATGTATATGGCCTGCACACCAATGGATGTACTTCTTTGGTTCAACTGACCCTCCATTTCTGTGTGTTTGCTTGCCATTATCTCTTATCAATGAATAATTTACAAGTCCTCTATTCAATGTCTCATACATGAACATGCTCACTTTGTTTTATGCAACTTTTTGGCAAATGGTAGCATTATATCAAAATAAAGAGGCATTGTTATACCAGCTAAGTGGAATTCCTGCTAATTAATCAAACCATTGAACTTAGAGGAAATTGTAACAAGTCCTTTGTCATTGACAACTTCATAGCTTTTATTGAAATATGAAATGAAGATATAGTTTCTGACCCACCATTTTTGTGGCTAAGCATTTTTTTTTAAAACGGTTGCACTGTTCATTCCACAATGGAAAGGAGGAAGATGATCCGGTGACTCAACATAACAATTGTAGTTGTGTTGTAGCCTATAAGAAGCATTTGATCCCTCCATGACCACCTCATCACTAGTTTCTATATTGTGGTGCATCCCTTGGATGGATTGAATAGTTCTAATATTCTAGCATCAAACATAGAACATGCAACATGACCATACTACATGCCCTTTCAACATGACAACTCAAGTTTTCTAGAATAGGTCAAAAACCATTGACCTTTGCCACCTTGATGATTGTTATCGTTGTTGAATCAATTGGAGATGAGATATTGAGGCTAGAACATGGACTACATTCCATCGTGTTGTCAAATAACTCCTTCAAGCCTACATCATTGAAATCCTCATTGTTAGAAACGCCACCCTTTGCAACTAGGAATGGATGCACCTCAACTATCATAGAAAATCAGTTTATCAATGGCAATGTCGTTGTTTAACAAGGAATTTTGATAATGGAACAACCTTCCTCCTTTGTCTTATGCAATAAGATGTAGCTTTCCTTCAAAACATGTATGTAAATTCACCGATAAACACAAGTAGATGTAGTGTTTGAGGACAAGGACAAGTGGACTAAGATAGTGGAACAAATAGTCGTAATGTTGAATTTGTTTGTGGGCGAGGCTTCCAAAATTTTGTTTTTGGAAATGAAAGTGGCTTCCAAATTTCAAGCTTTCTTTCTTACATTGGTTTGTAGAGTGTACACTTACATGTATTTGTAACATTTATGCAATTGAAAAATTGACTTTTACTCAATTAATGGTATGCCATGAAATTATTGTATAATGTCATACCAAGTAGAAATTAGAAATAATGACAAAGCATGCCATTAAATATATATAGGAGACATGCATGAGCACAAATATATTAAAAGATATCCAAGAATCATCATTTTTCATTTGAAACTGCATAAAAATCTACTTTTAAAATTAAATATTAAAATGTAATCCTGATACTAGAAATTGCGATGGAGTCGCTCTGGCTTTTGTCCGCAACAACTAGGATTTAACCCTGGCTGCTCGTGACCCCTGCGCATTGGTTGTAGTGTCCTCGTTCCAGCCTCCTTTGAAAGCCATGGAGGTGGACTCAATCATTGTTGTTGGAGCCCCAATTCATGGGGTCGTTCCTTCCATTTCTGTGTCAAAGTCGGGTTCTATCTTACAGCCTGGTGCTCCTTTTCGAGATATTGTTCAGAGAGTCTATGCTCCCTCTTATTCTCCTTTTTTGGTTCAGGAAGCCCCCTCTCCATTTATTAATATGGCAAAAGTAGTTGAGTCCACGTAGCTCATGATCTAGTTTAACATTTTTGTGCCCATACCCACTTGTATAAGAATCATCCTCAATAGATCCCAACTAACACAGTCATAGGATTTTTGTAGATCCAGTTTTAATACTAAAGCCTTTAATTTTTTGTTTCTTATACTATGCAGACATTCTTGAACAATCCCTATAGCATCCTGAATATGACGTCCCTTTAGAAAACCAAGCTCCTCCTCCGAAATCATACTGGATAAGTAAGGTTTGATCATGTTTGCTATGATCTTGGAGATTATTTTATAGCACAAGTTACATAATGAGATCGTCCTATAATCCCCAAATCAAAGTGGCTTATTAACTTTGGGAATTAATGCAATAAATGTCGAATTCAAGCCCCCACAGATCTTACCTTTTTGCCTCATCTCTTCAACCATGTTTAGTAAATCTTCACCTACTAGATCAAAGAAGTGGACAAAAAATTCCACTGTCCAGCCATCTAAGCCAGGACTCTTATCAACCTTAAACTTCTTTAAAACCTTCCTTATTTCTTCCAGGCCTACCGGCCTAAATAAATTCTCCACTTCTATCTCTGTCACCATTTTTGGAAAAATCTCCACCACCTTAACTTGATCTAATAAGGATATTTCATTTGATTCATTGAAGAAATTTTTGAAATAACTCTTAGCAATGTCCATTATATTCTTCTGACCCATCTGTAAATGACCCATATCATCTGTGATCTCCCAAATAAATTTTATATTTCTCTTGAAATTGGTGAAGTTGTGAAAAAATTTCATGTTATGATCCCTACTTTTGATCCAAATGGCTTGACTCCTTTGGCACCAAATCTCCTCTTTTTCTTTTAATAGATTATTTCTCATCCCTTCTTTTCTTTTAATTATATTTCCTTTTCCTTTGTTAGCACACCATCAATCGCTTCTATTAACAGAACTGTGATATCCTGTTCCAGTTCTTTGAGTCGAACCTTTGATAGTTCCAATCTATGTTTTTGCCACTATTTAGTCTGATCCTTTAAATCTTTAAGTTTCCAAAGTAGTATTTTTTGACAGTCTAATTCATCATTATATTTTGGTTTTTTCCACAAATCTTGTACCAATAATTTGAATTCCTGGAATTGAATCCAATATGGATTGAGTTTGAAGGGAAAGGATTTATATAAAGGTGGCATCCCTAGCTGAAGCACTATCGGAGCATGATCTGATATGTACGGGTACTCAACCCATGTCATGTATAGGCCAATTCCAGTCAAAAAATCCTCTGCTATTAGAAATCTATCCAATCTCTTGGATATCAGTGCTACCCCGGATCGCCCATTTCTCCAAGTGGGAACCAATTTGTCCAGAACCAGATCAATGAGATGATTCGCTTGAAATAAAGACTTATAAAAACCCGTTGTGTGTGCCGAAAGGTTGGTTCCACCCCATACTTCTTTCGTTGATAGAGTCACATTGAGGTCTCCAGCTATAATGAGATTTTTCTTTGATAGAATGCCTGAATCTGATATCTTATTCCAAAACAACCTTTGCTTGTAGATGGTCCATAAACGTTTAATATCAATAATACCCTTTTGCTTGCTATTATGTGACCTGTCAGAAGTATTCCACCATAGGTTAGAAAGGCATTTAAATAAAAAACAATAGGATCCCAAGCAACTAATAAGCCACCAGATGTTCCAACAGAGATGACAGCGCAGCAAAACCAATAGGGCCGAATCAAACTCATAAACATTCTAGCTTTCTCGGATTGTACCAAAGTTTCTTGAAAACACACTAAATCTGGATGAGTTTTATCCAAAACTCTCCTGATGGAGGCCAATTTTTGGGTGCCTCCAGTCCCTTGAAGATTGAGTGAAAGAAAAATCATTAAATCGCCCTTACCTGGGCTTTCATTGCTCTAAGTGCCCCCCCTTCTGAGGTAGAAGTAGTATATGAGTCATTTGTAGAAATGGATACAATTTTCTTCCTCGCGCTTCTGGTTTTAATAGGCGAAATCTCAGAGCCTAGAACATGAGACCAAGAAAAATCCTTTCCTTCCCGGCTAGTATGTGAAATTGAAGTACTAGTCCCCCCCTCCTTCTGTGGCAATGTTACTGGAGACTTCCTCAAAAAAATAGGCAGTTTAATAGAAGAATCCTTGTCCCGGAGAAAAGGTAACTAAGAGTCCAAAACATCGAACAATGTAGTCTCTTCTTCTTCTGGTTCATGGTAACCCGGGAGCAAATCCAAATCCTCAGTCAAAGGTGGTAATGACTCAGGTAAGGGAGTATTTATGGACAAACCCACAGGCTCTGAAAGAGAAATCTGAACTGTGACACCATCACTATCCGGATAGACAAGAACAGAGGCCAAGGGAGTATCCAAAGTGGTCGTGTCAAAAACCAAACCCCTGTCCTCATGATCCTTTAGAGGTGAACTAGAAAGGGTAAGGTCTTCCCCACATACCCCCGAAAAACCCAAAGCACAATGTGTCGAGGATAAAATCCATTTAGAGGAATTTATAGCTTCACGTTCCATTAATGACAATGAGTACAAAAGTGAAGGACAGTGTTGAAATAACTTACCCAATAAAGATTGTCTCAATAATGTGCTATCTTCCTCCTGCGCCAAAGGACCAGGTCCAGTACCATAGAAACCAGTTTCCATTGAGGTATCCTAAGTAATATAATATGGGTAAGGTTTCTCTGGTTCGAGCTCAGTTTCCACCAGACCTTTACAGTCGCGTCGTAAATGCGCAGTACTACAGCAAATGCTGCATCTAAAAAGAACTCCCATGTAGTCCAAAATTTGTATCAGGCGTCTACCTCTCCGTTCTATTTCTAAGTTTTTCGGTAGCCCCCAAGTAATTTCCATTTCCACAAGTACCTGCCCAATCTTCCTTGAGCTCACAGCCAAAGCACCCATATCAATGGCTATGAAAACCCCAAGGCAATTCCCTATGGCCCATAGAACTCCCTCGTTCCAGAACTGCCAGGGAAGTCCTGGCAATAAAACCTAGAAATGTTGCATGGAGAAATAATCTGTTTCTGAATTAAAATCCACACACCATCTTTTAACCATGAGACTGCTCCCACCATTAAGCCACTTTTTTTGTCAGCAGAAGTGCAGTGTCTTCGGGAGACCTGCAAATGAATCCCAGCCATCCTTTGGTGAGGTGAAATATCTCGGGTACATAACCAAGTAAAGGCTTCCAAGCCTTTTCCAACCAAATAGGGAGAGTGTCCTTCTGTAGTTTTTCGTAGGTAAATATACCCACCAAACCGCATAGAGCCATATGACATGTATCCTCCAAGCCTATATCAGAGCTGAGAACCATCTTCCTGAGAACCTTGTTGGATTTCCACCGTCTCCTAAACCTCGGTGTAGGTGTCTGAGTCTTATAAACCTTCCTACCTACACTGGTAAATCCTTCAAGACTGACCTGTGTACCAGTATAAACTTTAGTTGATGGTCTTAGTGCTTCCAAATCCTCCTCTGTTAGATGGGAAGGCTCATTTCAAACAATAGTATTAAATCCTACTCTCGATAGTAGGGGTGACTTTCGTAGTGGGTGAACAGTAGAGACATTCTTCTTTGTGCCCAAAGTAGATGATGAAATGCCTTGTTTTCGAAGAAAATCAACTGACATATAAACTTCGGCCTCCTGCCAGAATTTTTTGTCATCCTTACCCATTAAATGCCTTATCTCCTCATTTAATAATCCTTGTTTAGAAGGATTCATGAAGGTCCACCTGTATACCCCCAAACCAACACACAGAGACAAGGTGGCCCTACTAACCCCAAATGGAATAAATAAACACAAGTTAATCACATGGCCTCGTTAATGATGAGGTATCCACCTGTAAACCACATTAATGCAGGATGCAGAAAATCAGGGTGATTAATACGAACTCAAGGGAGGCACAGTTGCCTAGAAGGGAAAAGACACATATACTGGAGCCAAACTGACAAAACAACGAGTGCAGTTGTATCGTAAAGAGAAAAATAAGGTTAATAAATAAAGGTTTCGGCTTATAGCCATCATTAAGGCCTAATAAACTACCAAAAAAGCACTCTCTGGTATCCCATGACTCCAGAATCTACAACTAAAAACTCTACAATTAAAGGAGAACAATAAAAATAAAAACATTGAGTCCCCTACACTCGAAGTTAAACAAGAGACCGAACCCGCAGAGGATAGTGAATTTGATGGCAAGTGAAAATATTATGTAATAATGTAGACTATGCCACTATCAAAATGCTTATCCTAGTGGCTTCCAAGCGGTCTTTTATTATAGAACCTTTGTCAGTGCTATCATTCACAAACCGTCTATGGGTTTCGAAGGTCCATGACTACTAAAACACTAAGATTTAGCAGTATGTGATTCCATAGGTCATGTGTTGTCCGTGACTACCAAACATGAGATTTATAAATGGGAAATTATACTAGTAACTTAATCTATTCCCTAGTTTTGGTTGGTTGGACATTGAAATTTTAGTATTTTATAACATTATTAATTTGTGGAGTTTTTGGTAATCTATTTGTTTCCTGAAAACACCTTTCTTGAATGACACTTTGAGTTGTAACTATATATTGAGATCATTGAATTTATGAAGTTGTTTTTTTCTGTACATTTGAACAATTATTCAAATTATATGCTTAAATGTATCAATAGCCAAGCTTGGTAGATTGATTTTGGTCAATATTTTATTCATTACTTAATTCAATATCTCAACAATGGTCTTAGTCTTATTTGCAACTATAATTTCACTCTTTGGCATTAGCATTTCAACATGTGAATTTGATAGAAAAAGTTGTATTGATCGATTGAGTTCATATTAAGGTTAGACCTATGTGCATCTTGCTTTAATCATCTTTAAAGTGAAATACTTACATAGGACCTATACAGGAGCAATAACACACCAATTTCGGGCACTGAGAACCCTCACTCCACCATTATAATTCTTGTTTTGAGTTAAAAGTTCAAAACCCTCTTTTTCTTCTTTGGTCAAGTTATTCCACTCTTTGAATTTGTTTTTGCTTATTCTACAAACCTCACTAGGGAATAACCTTGCCTAACTACTCCTCCTTTACTGTTACTTATGTGGGTGTGCCTTGGATTTTAATGAACACAAATGTTAATGGAAATAGGAATTTAGTTATTTGGAGTTATACCCTCAAAATCAAACCTTTGATGGATGGTTTTTACTTACCATTTTTGGATTGGGCTTGAGTATTATTTTGATCATTTTGCCAGTGTCCAATAGTTCAACATATGTTCATCAAGTAAGATAGTCTGCAAAATAATCCAATTATTTTCCTAATCCATCCTATGAGATTGGACTATTTTTTGGTTTTTATCACTTGTTTATACATACATAGATGTACATATTTTACCTATTTAGAAAAATATTTCGATTTATTTATGTATTCTAGAGGAATAGTCATATATACATTCCAATATAATGTATGGCTAGTTTGGTGAGATTTAACTTTGTTTTCTTAGTATTTATTCTTCCTATATTTTCTATCACTGCAATTGGTGTTCTTCAATCCTATAATCATGTAGTGCACCACCAATATATAAATAGTATGGCTAGAATGATGTAAATATAATACAAAGATACAAAGAGTAATTATTTTTGCATTTGCTCATAGGTCTCATGTAAGGGCTAACGCTAGATGCTAGTGGAAAGTACACGACCTCTCTACAGGTAGCCTCAATGATGACCACAAGGGATATTGGCTCTCTTACAAACATTATCTATGTTGAAACTATCTTTTTGGTTCTAGAGTATGAACTAAAATTGTTTATGATTGGCAAAATGCCTATCTTCCTCACAAGTAAGGAACAAGTTTAATGACCCAAAACCAAGAGGCATATGTCAAGATTGGAAGTCTCCTCTCTTACGGACCACTAACGAGTTACTTCAAGTGGCCATGTTTTTTTTGCAAATAATGATGTAGCTACACGTTACGATCTTGAGATTGTATCAACAGTTTTGCTTTGGTCTTCTTCTTGATTGTTTCAAAATAGTTCTTGAATATTCATCTTGTTTAATATTAAATGTCGTGATTTCTCACAGTTTCTTGGTGATAATTGTTGCAATTTGTTTTTTGGTTATGTTTTGGTGATATTTCAGTTATGCAAGAGGAGGTAAATGAACCAAGCACAACAAATAAATTCTAACAAGCATTTGATTGTTCAAGAAAGGAATCCAAGTATAGGATCATTATTACTCTTCAATACTTTGTTTTCTATATGCCATAGTATTGGAAACTTTGTAATTTAAAAAATTCATTTCACATAATTAATTAGGTTTCCAAGATGTTTGGGGTAGTATGATATGTAAATCATCCTTTTTTATTGTGTATAAGTATATGAATGTATGTACTTTCACCTTTTATCTTCTTTGGAAATTTCAACCAAAAGCCAATATATCGTGAAATCGTTTAGACACATTTTTACTTGACCTATCACCATTTTTGTAATTAAAAACCTAATATACATGTAGACTACATGTGACACCCACTCATGTTATTGTATTATATTCATTTCATTTGTTGCATAATAAGTTCCATTTTGTTCACTTTTTAGCTATGCAAGAGGAGGTAAGAGACCAAGCACAACAAGTAAAGTCTAGTCCTTTCAAATTGTTTAATTTTCTTTTTATAATTAAAAACATGATGGTTAAGGTTTATGTGGTGAGAGTTATGTTCATAATTAATCGGAATAACCACAGTATTGTCTTTTATTTGTCGACGTTTCGGATCCACAACATGATCCATCTTCAGGACATAATAGCCTGAGGGAAAATGCAAGAGATGAACCTAGATTAATACTACTTGGTTGAGTGTAGGAAACCTAGAGAGTCGGCTCAGTGAAAATCTTAGGGTTTATTAAAAACATATATGTGTTTGCCAAGCTCTATTTAACTTTTTGAGTGTTTTACCGTTTTTTATGAGTAGAAACTAATATTTAGATACTTAGGAAAGCCAACCCAATAAATAATATAAAACATTGATCCATTTACAACCTATTTCATTATATATGTAAAGCACATTATTATGTTATGTGTTATTAATTCAAAACTATTCGGTAAACAAGTGTTTTTTCCAGTACCATATTATCAAGTTACAAGTTTAAAAAAAATCACTACAAAAGATAGATATTTTATGTAATATGCTTAACCTTAAACAGATAACAAAACAAGCAAATATACCCCAAGAATAACAAGAACATTCAATAGAGAGCATAAATATAATATTGATGCACCAAGAAAGCTTTGTTCACTTGATTCTTCAAGGGGAAAACCTCCAAAATGAGCAAAGCTCTCTTACAATAATACTCAAGAAAAACTTTTTCATACCTCCTACTCTTATTTATACTAATTCTATCTTCTAAAGAACATTCTAGAGGAAGATCTTTCTAGAAACAAAAACTTCTATTAGGTCTTCTTACATTGACTTGTTCACATTTATTTAATAGGCCTTATGAACTAATGTTGGACTTTATTACATGAAAAATATATCATGCTAACTAATGACCAACTAAGAGGGGTTAGGGTTGAATCCTAATATGCCCTCCCCCTTCAAAAGCAGTCTTGTCCTCCAAGCTGAAGATGCGAAAATTGTTGCAATATGGCAGTCGGTTCCCAAGTCGCATCCTCCAGAGACGTGTCCTTCCACTTGATCAACACTTCTTTGGTAATTCGGCCACACAAGTGACACTCGGGCAAGTTGAGGACGGATTCTAGTTGCAACGAAATGGATCCTTCTTCATCTAATTTAGACAAGATGATTTGAACCCTACAATTTTGACCCATCTCTTTCTTCAAACAAGAAACATGGAACACCTTATGTATTTTGGAGGCAGTTGGAGATACCTTTTGGACCTTCAAAGTTTGTGTCGGAGCAAGGGTGGCCCCTAAATGAGTGTGGGTGGGAACGGTAGAATGAATGGGTTGGGCATGAAGAATGGTCTCAACCTCCAATGCTAATTTGCATGCCTGCAACCAGGTAACAGGATGGTGCATGCAAACATGAGCCTGAACGGTGTCCTTTAAGCCATCGATGAAACATTCAAGATAGAAATCATCAGATAAGCCCTCGATTCTAATAGCCAAGTGTTCAAATGTGGTGATTAAGTCTGCTATTGACCCAGTTTGTCTCAGCTTGGTGAGTTGTCCCAAAAAATGAGATTCCCTATCAAAATGAGCACAAGCTGCTTTGGTGAACATGGACCAATTTGGTTGTCCTGGATAACATTTATTATGCCATTTCCACCATTACCATCGTTCTTGATCCACCATCGTTCTTGATCCAAGTACAGAACTCCCACAGAAGTAGTGTTCCAAGTACAGAAGTAGTGTTCCATTCGGGATACCCACTCAGTCAGGTCTGATCCATCAAATTTATGCATCTCAACTTTGGGCACCTTATTCCAGAAATTTGGACAACCCCAAGGAGAGTGGTAAAGATAAGTATTCTCCTAATAGGAAGAATGAGTAGCCTCAAATAGGTACTCAGGGTGCTTACCCTTGATGTGAGTCACAAAGTATTGCAGATGTTGGGTGAGGGAGCTCAGGATCTTAGTTATCTGGTGCATGTCCTCGGACATTTTGGTTACCTCAGTGTCCAACTCTTCCAGGCTCTAAGCACGGATGGTAGGGGCCATTATGGAGGCTTAGGTAGAATGATACCTCAATGATCAACACAAGATAAGGAGTCTATTGGGCTAGGTGGAAAATAAGGGGGGTCAAGTTCACAAAAAAAATAGGCTTAAAAATGATAGGTACCACGACAATCAGGACAAAGAGAGGAATCTAATGGGAGAGGTCCCAAATGAGGGTGTCGGGAAGGGGTGTCAGGTCCATGCAAAAAATAGGCTTAAAAATCATAGGTACCACTACAATCAGGACAAAGAGAGGAATCCAATGGTAGATGTCCCAAATAAGGGTGCCAGTGGGACCACTATACTTGTGTAGTAATTTTGCAGCCTAAAAACAGGAGGCAAGGTTACATGACAATAGAGCTCGGTTGTTCATGTTTTTTTTTCTTTCCTAAGGGGAAGGGTTTTCAGGGTTCCTAGAGACAAGGGTTTTCCTTGTGCTACAACTCTCTGATATACGTGCGGGGTCGAACAGTAGTACTCGGCCCAACATCTCAGGGCACCAACTAAGGAGGCTCGACCGTACCCTTAATCGTACTACTCAATTACCCAAGTACTAGAGAATATCTTCCCAAGTGATGTTCTCGGTGGAACTATAGCAGTTAGGAAACCGATTGTTTAATCTAGGGATGGTTTCAGGATATCCTCGGGGTCTTTCGATATACCAAAAGTACGAGGAAGAGAAAATTCATGTACAGGTGTTGTTTGATGTGCTACCACTTGATGGGGTACCAACAGGGGTTACAAGGGTGTCCAACAATATGATCTTAAAAACTTCTTGTATTTCCTACGTGTATGCTTCCTCGACCGCGGATTTATTCATTGAACGAAAGATCTTTGTATTTTAAAGACACCAGAACACTTCTGTTAGCACAGAGAGTCACCTTCTGACTGCAAGAGGATAAGCCAAGTAACCATCAGAATGTTTGGTGGATGTTTCTTTTATGAATGGAGGTCAAATGGACAAAACTCAGTACAAGAATGATTTTTACACAAAACTGGACAAGCAATGCACATGGAAGTGAGGTCCTCATTAACTTCAGTCAGTGATTTGAGTTTAAGTGTGAGAAGAAGGAATAATTAGTGAGAGAGGTGAACAAGACTGCCATGGGCATCCGACCTTCAAGCAGCTTGGTGAAGAAAACATCAGTCTCAAGAGCACTCTCGAACTCAAGCTTCAGACACTGAAATATGTCACAGCAGCATAATAATCAAACCTAAATTACCATGTGACTACAACAACTCGACAGGATCCTCCATGCCCGAGCCTTTCAGCGTAAGAGGGAATAAGACAACAAAGAAGCTGACTAAAACTGGTCGCAACAATACTGTAATCATACCTACATTACAATAGAACTACAACCCTCGACTAGATCCTCCATGCTCGAGTGTTTTAGCACAATTTTTACAAAGAGATGAGAGAAGTTGACTTCTATTAATACGAAAGTCTCAAGTTTGATACATAACTAGAGAACAACTCCATAATCAAAACATTACACATTAGGGAGCTCTTCTCAACCAGTTGACGATGCTAAGAAAATATCAAATTGAAACATTTATACTCAGATCAGTCCCCGACTATTAGGAGTGTGATCTGATCACTACATTCAAATCATTACGCTTGAGTAGTCTTCTGTCGGAATGTGCATGTGTCCCTCTATCAAACGCGAGTTCAGATCAGCATCGGTCTGCAGGAAAATCTGTCCACAGGGGTACCATGGGCTGACGGTTCAGTACCCACGGCTAGGACTTCCATGCCTTCCATTTATGGAGTGAGCCGAGGTTTCAACCACCAGCTCTATTTTCATTAACTGCCTCCTCTCGGGATTGCAAAGAGACTTAATGCTTAGGGGGCGGCCACGTGTTGCTCTTGGATATGATGCTATATGAGCATGTGATTGTGGGGCCGTCAAAAGGGTTTGGAATCACACATCTTTTGAGCCCACAATTCACCACCTTCCGCCACGTGTTACTTTTGCCTTACCATGATTTCAATTGCGGGACCGCTCAAGAAAATTTTCGAGCATGTTGTGTCCCTGTAATGAAGCGTGGTCATCAATCTGGTCTCGATCTGCGATCTAGGCGCACCTGCTAGATCTGGCGCCATTGTTGGATTTTATCTTCATGTCAACTTTAGGATGTATTAAAACTGTGCTTTAGGGTGGGGCGCTGCTTTTGGCGCTAAACAATAACACCTCCTAGAGGACGATCTGACGTGGAGGCCTGATGTCACTATGCTGACATGTCATGGATGGAGGGGTGACATGTGTCACTCAAAAATAGGCTGAAGACACGTCTGAAAATGATTGAAAAGAGTGCCATGTGTCAGTGCCATACATATTCCACGTGTCATGACTAATAAGGGTGCCCCATGTTTGCGTTGACGGCTGCCACGTACTTTGGAATTCGGAGCTCGAGAGAGGTTTGCATGTAGAGATAGAATAAATATGGTCCCGAAGTGACATGGCAACCTTAAACAAATGTTGAAGCTCCGAAGTGAACGACAATCGTCGATTTGAGGAGGAAACGCGACACTTGATTCTTAACTCTAGGAGAAATCGCTCCAAATGAAACCAAGAGTCGGGATGCTGAAAACCCCGAAGCCCGAATTCCCGAAGTAAATAATGTCTGTACGATATGAAAGGATGTGTGGCGTTTGATTCTTAACTCCGGGAGAAAATGCTCTGAATGAAACCAGGAGTCTAGATGCTGAAAATCCCGAAGCTCGAATTCCCGAAGTAAATAATTTATGTCAGATCTGAAAGGACACATAGCGCTTGATTTTTAAGTCTAAGGCTTTGGCTCTTCGGTGCTTCAACACTCTGGGGATTTGGTTGTTCGAGACTTCGGCACTTCGACACTTCAGAGACTTCGGATCTTCGGTGCTTCGACACTTTGGGGCTTTGACACTTTGGCTCTTCGGGATTTCGACACTTCGACGCTTTGGGACTCTGGCACTTCGGCACTTTGATGACTTCTCAATGCTTAATTCTCACAATCCTCTGAAGCGTCGAATTTCGAAATGAGGGATCTACCTCCATGTGTCCCCTTTAAGATCTATGGGTCATGCTCACTTCGAGCTTCTGGGTTTTCAATGGCACTATACTTCATGCAACTTTGAAATTTTGAATGCCCGTGAGTCGTTGATCTGAACTGCTCCTGGAATCTCCATTGCTGAAAGATTGAACCTGCTTGTTGCTTGCATTTCAAGCTCGAAATAGACTGTTCTGAAAGATGCACTTTGAGCTCAAGGTTGATACCTGCGCAAGCAAAGGATTGGGTCTCCCTGCGACCGTTAGATAACTTTATGTGATAACATTTGGCTCCACAGGGGATGGCATGCTCCCTGCGAGCTGCCAAGAATGTGTAGTTCTAGTGTCTTAGCTTTGGGTTATGGATTCTTTTATTAACAACTAAAATAAAAATAAAGTGGTATTTACAATGGTGGGAAGTCGATCATGGCTTAAACAAAATATTTCTTCAAAAATTGCCCATTGACAGGGCCACCCAAAACTTCAGAGTCCTCCAAGTTTTGCAATTTATAAGTGTTGTTCAGAAATACCTTAGAAATCTTGAAGGGACCGATCCATAAGGCTTCAAATTTACCATGCTTGTCTTTGTCTTGTTTGGGGGCATCCCACTTGAGCACCAGATCCCCCAGCTGAAAATCTTCCTTGCTTGTCTTCTTGTTAAAGGCTCACTTTATCTTCTGTTGATGGTCCTGTGCTTTATCAAGCAGTTGCTCCCTAGTCTGTTGCACTTCTACCAGCTACAATATCCTCCTGACCATGTCGTCAGGTTCTCCTTGGTAGTCCTGGAGGAACTTTTCCACAGGAAAAGCAAGCTGAGCAAGAAAATAACCCTCAACCCCATACACGAGCTGAAAAGGGGAAACGCCCAGTGACCTTTTGGTTGTAACTCTGTCAGCCCACAATGCAAACTTTGGCTTTGAATCCTAGGCTTTCTTGTTGTCTTCTAACAATCTTTTGATGATCTTTATGAGGCTTTTGTTAGAAGACTCTGCTAAACCATTTCCATGAGGGTAGTAGGGAGTATAATGGACTAGTGTGATCCCATACTGCTTGCATAAATTAATTAATGGCTCAGCTCTGAAAGAGGCAGCATTGTCTGTAACAATCCTGTTTAGATAGCCAAATATGGATATGATGTCTTCAAGGAAATTTATGATCACCTCGTGGGAGGCGCTCCTTGTAGGGATGGCTTCTATCCATTTGGTAAAATAATCAGTGGTGGTCAAAATCCACTTGTGTTTTTCACTTGAGGCTGGTTGTATTTCTCCAATGAAGTCAAGACCCCACTATTGAAATGGTCCAGAAACCATTATAGGTTTCAAAGGAAAAGCTTTTAGTTGTTTCTTTCCAGCAAACTTATGACACTTGACACATGCTCTAATCTTTGCACAAACATCAGTGAAAAGGTTGGGCTAAAAATACCCAACTCTGAGGATGTTATAGGCTGTGGTCCTTCAAAAATGATGCCCCCCACATGAGTTGTTATGAAAATCAGTCATATCTCCCTTGGATTCTTGTGGGTCTAGACACCTCAATAGAACTCCCAGAGGGTCCTTCCAGTACAAAACCTGATCAATGATACAATACTTGATTGCCTTGAGTTTCAAAGCTCTCACCTTGTTTTGTCCAAATTATCAGGAGGCCTCAAATTTTGCAAGAAGTATATGATGTCTTTATACCAGGGGCATACCGCTAAGTTGGGGCTGATATGAGAGTCTTCACCAACAAACTTAGTTTGTTTATTTCCTGAGTCTATATTCATGAAATTAACCCCCAATGCCTTGCAATTTGATTCGGCCAGTAACTTGGCTAAACCTTGGCCCTTCACCAATTTGGTGGGTTTTATTTCCAGGTCAAACTCCAGAATCTTGGCGATCCACTTGCTTCTCTTCCCATCTATATTAGGTTGGATCAATATCTCCTTTACTAAGGCTAAGGAGACATATACAATAATTTTTGAATGCATAATATAGATCCTAAAAGCCTTGAGGGCTTTCACCAAAGCATAAGCCTGCTTCTCCATGATATCATATCTCATTTCTGCATCTCTCAATGCTCTACTGAAAAAGGAAATAGGTTGCTCCAGCCCCTCTGTATTTCCCTGTAGAAA
Source organism: Picea mariana (assembly GCA_032191745.1). NCBI lineage: Eukaryota > Viridiplantae > Streptophyta > Pinopsida > Pinales > Pinaceae > Picea > Picea mariana. The sequence goes on from JASDQU010014958.1 coordinate 73,572, forward strand.
AACAACAACTAGTGTATCAGATGAAGCGAAAGAGAATATCATAAATTCCTTAGAATAGTCAGGGATGATGAGCGCAGGTGCTTCAGTCAAATCCCTCTTGATTTGGTTGAAATAATTTATGGACTCAACAGTCCATTTTACTTCATTTCCCTTTCTGAACATGACTGTAATGTACTTAACCAATTCAGCAAAATTAGAAATGAACCTCCTTGAAAAGTTGATTTTACCCAAGAAAGACTGAACCTCTTTCTTGGATCTGGGAAAAGATAAGCATTGGATGGCCTCTACTCAGCTTGGATCAATCTTCACCCCTTCAGCTAACACAATGTGCCCCAACAATTTTCCCTCTTGCATGGCAAATAAAGACTTCTTAGGATTAAGAGAGAGACCAAACCTTGTGCATTTCAAGAAGACTTTCTTCAGATAATAATAATGCTCTTTATCAGATCTTGAAAATACTGTAATATCATCGATATAGATGACTACAAATTTGTCCTTTTCCCCAATGAAGGTAATGTCCATGGCATGTTGGAAGGTTTCTCCCACATTCATCAATCCAAAGGGAATTTTAGCATACATAAACGTGCCCCAAGGAGTTTTGAAAGTTGTATTCTCTCTATCTTCAAGCAAGACAAAGATCTGATTGTAACTAGAGAAGCCATCGACCATAGACATCTTGGATGAACCACTCACTCACTGCAAGATGTGCTCCATCTTCGGCAAGGGGTAGTTATCCTTTTTGGAGCTCCTATTCAAATTTATGAAATCGACACACAACCTGATTTCCCCGTTCTTCTTCCTCACAAGCACCAAATTAGCCACCCACTCTGAGAATCTCAATGGGATGATGATCTGTGCATCCAACAAATTCTTCATTTCTTTTTCCATAATCGGCAATAGCATGGGATTTATCTGCCTGAGCTTCTTCTTGAAAGGCTTGGCATCTTCTTTTAAAGGGATTTTGTGTTCAATGATGTTGGTGTCATATGTTCTCAAATCCTTGTATGTCCAAGAAAACACATCAACGAACTCCTTCAAAAGTCTGACATACTTAGTCGTTTGCTCCTTTGACAAGCTGTTAGACAATTTGACCCATTTGGGATCATCCTCCGTTCCTAGATTGCATTCAGTCACATCAGCCTCTCCAGTTGATCCTTCAACCTTTACAACAACATCATTCCTGTCAAACAATCTCTCCAAAGGGACAAGCCTCTTTGGAATATGGTTGCTAGGCAACTGAACAATATGATGGTTAGCAATTTGATTCATAAAAACATCAGCATGAGGACTTTCTTCAGAATCTTGATCCTGATCAATATGCATATCTGAAAATTCATCCACAGTCTCAAGGAACTTTTTTATCTCCATATCGTCCTCAAAGACCGTCCAATGTTTGACATTTTCAAGAATAGAGGGTATGCATTTTATCTCCACCTCATACTTGAGCTTTGGGGGCAAAGGGACCTTGAAATTACTTATCGAGACCGCCAAGGAATCTGCCACGGAGTTCTCCTCCTTTGGAACAAATGAGATATTAAAATCCAAGAAGAAACTATCAATCATATCCCAAACTTCACTTTTGTAGGCCCTTAACCTTGGGTGCTTAGCCTGATACAAATTTCTGAATTGATGAACAATCAAATCAGCATCCCCAAACACTGTTAGCTCCTCGATCTTCATGTCTTTGGCCTCTCTCAAACCCAAGACAAGAGCCTCATATTCTTCCACGTTGTTTGTTGTTTCAAATTCCAGCTTGCAAGACAAAGATATGGTCTCTTGGGAGGGGGGAATAAAAAATACTCCAACACCAACGCTTTCCCTAGAAGAGGTTCCATCAAAAAATATTTTCCAAACAAAGGTATTGGGGGGAGGATCTTCACAAAAGGTAATAGGCTACTTTCTTATTTCAATAGGTAGCTGAGGAACATTAGAGAGCTTCAATATACTAGTTCCTAAATCAGTATCGACTGAGAAGATGGGGTGGTTGATAGGGTTTGCTTCATCACTGATAATGTAAGCAAGTTGTGCTTCTCTATAAAGCCTTCTATGTTCTCCCCCGAACACAGGAATGGTGGCATATGAAAGATCCATCTCCAAATTTCCCCCTAGTATTTTGATCCATGATCTAGACAAGAGCATCCCAAACTTAGGGGGGACATCAACTACCACAATGTCCATGACCACATTCTTCATTGGAAATCGGAACAAGGAGACGATCAGGTCTTTAATCACCCCTAGGCATTTCACCTTCTTGGAATCGAATGAATATAGGTCATGGTAGGTTTTTGTAACCTCTAACCCAAGCTCATCCATGACAATTTTAGGCACAAGATTGTGAGATACCCCAGAATCCATCAAGCATTTGTGCAATACTTTGTCATGAATATTCAATGATGTATAAAAAGGGGGTGAGGAATCATCTCTATCCTCTACCAAAGACCCAAGTATGACAATTGGCTTTTCATCTTGGAGGTTGATTGAGTCTATGGAGTGAGACAGAGGTTCGGGATGCAATATTTTAGAGAGGCGCCTTTTAAATCCCTCATGCTTGACTAACTCGGAAAGAGGTATAGGGATCCTAATCTTTTGAATCTCATTCTCAAGGTTGTATGATCCGGATTATTTTCGGCACGAAATGAGAGCGGAGATATAATAAAGAAATGCACAGAGATATTGCGTATATCCAATAATATAACAGAAATATATCAGAGATGCAACCATAAACACAGAGATACAGTAATACACGATTTCTATTAATGAAAGAAATGTACAGAGACTGTAA
>JASDQU010014958.1:76403-88576 GCA_032191745.1 Picea mariana
TCTGTAATCTTTTTCTTTGCATTAATAAACTGCTCCAAGTGGCCGCGTTGGCTGGGGCCGTGGATGTTTCCCCGTAGGGGTTTTACCACGTGAAAACATCGGTGTGTTGATCTTTGATCTGGTTATGTGAGTGGTTATTGAAGGTGTTCGTCCTCTGTTGGAATACCTATGTTGTCGAACACAGAGACGTGTCCTTCCACTTGATCAACACTTCTTTGGTAATTCGGCCACACAAGTGACACTCACGCAAGTTGAGGACAGATTCTGGTTGCAACGAAATGGATCCTTCTTCATCTAATTTAGGCAAGATGATTTGAACCCTACAATTTTGACCCATCACTTTCTTCAAACAAGAAACATGGAACACCTGATGTATTTTGGAGGTAGTTGGAGATACCTTTTGGACCTTCAAAGTTTGTGTCGGAGCAGGGGTGGCCCCTGAATGAGTGTGGGTGGGAACAATAGAATGAATGGGTTGGGCATGAAGAATGGTCTCAACCTCCAATGCTAATTTGCATGCCTACAACTAGGTAATAGGATGGTGCATGCAAACATGAGCTTGAACAGTGTCCTTTAAGCCACCGAGGAAACATTCAAGATAGAAATCATCAGATAAGCCCTCAATTCTAATAGCCAAGTGTTCAAATGTGGTGATTAAGTCTGCTATTGACCCAGTTTGTCTCAGCTTGGTGAGTTGTACCAAAAAATGAGATTCCCTATCAAAATGAGCACAAGATGCTTTGGTGAACATGGTCCAATTTGGTTGTCCTGGATAACATTTCTTATGCCATTGCCACCATTACCATTGTTCTTGATCCAAGTACAGAACTCCCACAGAATTAGTGTTCCAAGTACAGAAGTAGTGTTCCATTCGGGATACCCACTCAGTTAGGTCTGATCCATCAAATTTATGCATCTCAACTTTGGCCACCTTATTCCAGAAATTTGGAGAACCCCAAGGAGAGTGGGAAAGATAAGTATTTTCCTAATAGGAAGAATGAGTAGCCTCAAATAGGTACTCTGGGTGCTTAACCTTGATGTGCGTCACAAAGTATTGCAGATGTTGGGTGAGGGAGCTCAGGCTCTTAGTTATCTGGTGCATGTCCTCGGACATTTTGGTTACCTCAGTCTCCAACTCTTCCAGGCTCTAAGCACGGATGGTAGGGGCCATTATGGAGGTTTAGGTAGAATTATACCTCAATGATCAACACAAGATAAGGAGTCTATTGGGCTAGGTGGAAAATAAGGGTGTTAGGAAGGGGGGTCAGGTTCACAGAAAAAATAGGCTTAAAAATGATAGGTACCACGACAATCAGGACAAAGAGAGGAATCTAATGGGAGAGGTCCCAAATGAGGGTGTCGCGAAGGGGGGTCAGGTCCATGGAAAAAATAGGCTTAAAAATCATAGGTACCACTGCAATCATGACAAAGAGAGGAATCCAATGGTAGATGTCCCAAATAAGGGTGCCAGTGGAACCACTATAATTGTGTAGTAATTTTTCAGCCTAAAAAAAGGAGGCAAGGTTACATGAAAATAGAGCTCAGTTGTTCATGTTTTTTTTCTTTCCCAAGGGGAAGGGTTTTCAGGGTTCCTAGAGACAAGGGTTTTCCTTGTGCTACAACTCTCTGATATACGTGCGGGGTCGAACAGTATTACTCAGCCCAATATCTCATGGCACCAACTAAGGTGGCTCAACCGTACCCTTTGTCATACTACTCAATTACCCAAGTACTAGAAAATATCTTCCCAAGTGATGTTCTCGGTGGAACTATAGCAGTTAGGAAACCGATTGTTTAATCTAGGGATGGTTTCAGGATATCCTCGGGGTCTTTCGATATACTAGAAGTACGAGGAAGAGAAAATTCATGTACAGGTGTTGTCTGATGTGCTACCAGTTGAAGGGGTACCAACAAGGGTTACAAGGGTGTCCAACAATATGATCTTAAAAACTTCTTGTATTTCCTACGTGTATGCTTCCTCGACCGCGGATTTATGCATTGAACGAAATATCTTTGTAGTTTAAAGACACTAGAACACATATGTTAGCACAGAGAGTCACCCTCTAACCGCAAGAGGATAAGCCAAGTAACCATCAGAATGTTTGGTGGATGTTGCTTTTATGAATGGAGGTCAAATGGACAAAACTCAGTACAAGAATGATTTTTACACAAAAATTGGACAAGCAATGCACATGGAAGTGAGGTCCTCATTAACTTCAGTCAATGATTTGAGTTTAAGTGCGAGAAGAAGGAATAATTAGTGAGAGAGGTGAACAAGACTGCCATGGGCATCTAACCTTCAAGCAGCTTGGTGAAGAAAAAATCAGGCTCAAGAGCACTCTCGAACTCAAGCTTCAGACATTGAAATATGTCACAGCAGCATAATAATCAAACCTAAATTACCATGTGACTACAACAACTTGACTGGATCCTCCATGCTCGAGCCTTTCATCATAAGAGGGAATAAGACAACAAAGAAGCTGACTAAAACTAGTCACAACAATACTGTAATCATACCTACATTACAATAGAACTACAACCCTCGACTGGATCCTCCATGCCCGAGTGTTTTAGCATAGTTTTTACAAAGAGATGAGAGAAGTTGACTTCTATTAATACGAAAGTCTCAAGTTTGATACATAACTAGAGAAAAACTCTGGAATCAAAACATTACACATTAGGGAGCTCTTCTCAACCAGTTGACGATGCTAAGAAAATATCAAATTGAAACATTTATACTCAGATCAGTCCCTGACTATCAAGAGTGTGATCTGATCACTACATTCAAATCATTACGTTTGAGCAGTCTTTTGTCAGAATGTGCATGTATCCCTCTATCATATGCAAGTTCAGATCATCATCGGTCTGCAGGAAAATATGTCCATAGGGGTACCATGGGCTGACGGTTCAGTCCCCACGGCTGGGACTTCCATGCCTTCCATTTATGGAGTGAGCCGAGGTTTCAACCACCAGCTCTATTTTCATTAATTGCCTCCTCTCGGGATCACAACGAGACTTAATGCTTAGGGGGCAGCCACGTGCTTCTCTTGGATTTGATGCTATATGAGCACGTGATTGTGGGGCCATCAAAGCGGTTTGGAATCACACCGCTTTTGAGCCCGCAATTCACCACCTTCCGCCACGTGTTACTTTTTCCTTAACATGATTTCAATTACGGGACCGCTCAAGAAAATTTCGCCCAAGCATGTTGTTTCCCCACAATGAAGTGTGGCTGTCGATCTAGTCTTGATGTGCGATCTAGGTGCACCTGCTAGATCTGGCGTCATTGTTGGATTTTATCTTAATGTCAACTTTAGGATGTATTAAAACTGTTCTTTAGGGTGGGGTGATGCTTTTGGCGCTAAACAATAACACCTCCTAGAGGACGATCTGACGTGGAGGCCTGGCGTCACTATGTTGACGTGTCGTGGACGGAGTGGTGACATGTGTCACTCGAAAATAGGCTGAAGACACGTTTGAAAATGCTTGAAAAGAGTGTCATGTGTCAGTGCCAGACAGATGCCACTTGTCATGACTAATAAGGGTGCCCCATGTTTGCGTTGACGGCTGCCACGTACTTTGGAATTCGGAGCTCGAGAGAGGTCTGCATGTAGAGCTGGCATAAATATGGGCCCGAAGTGACGTGGAAACCTGAAACAAATGTTGAAGCTCTGAAGTGAACGACGATCGTCGATTTGAGGAGGAAACGCGGCGCTTGATTCTTAACTCCGGGAGAAATCGCTCCAAATGAAACTAAGAGTCGGGATGCTGAAAACCCTGAAGCCCAAATTCCCGAAGTAAATAATGTTTGTCCGATATGTAAGGATGCGTGGCGATTGATTCTTAACTCTGGGAGAAAACGCTTTGGATGAAACCAGGAGTCGAGATGATGAAAATCCCAAAGCCCGGATTCCCAAAGTAAATAATTTCTGTCAGATCTGAAAGGACGTGTAGCGCTTGATCTTTAACTCCAAGGCTTTGGCTCTTCGGCTCTTCGGTGCTTCAACACTCTAGGGATTTGGTTGTTCAAGACTTCGAGACTTCGACACTTCGGAGACTTCAGATCTTCAGTGCTTCGACACTTCGGGGCTTCGACACTTCGGCTCTTCGGGACTTCGACACTTCGACGCTTTGACACTTCGACACTTCGATGACTTCTCAATGCTTAATTCTCACAATCCTCTAGAGTGTCGAATTCTGAAATGAGGGATCTGCCTCCATGTGTCCCCTTTAAGATCTACAGCTCATGCTCACTTCGGGCTTCTGGGTTTTCAATGGCGCTATACTTCGTGCAACTTTGAAATTTTGAATGCCCGTGAGTCGTTGATCTGAACTGCTCCTGGAATCTCCGTTGTTGAAAGATTGAACCTGCTTGTTTCTTGCATTTCAAGCTCGAAATAAACTGTTTTGAAAGATGCACTTTGAGCTCAAGGTTGATACCTGTGCAAGCAAAGGACTAGGTCTCCCTGCGACTGTTAGACAACTTTATGTGATAACATTTGGCTCCACAGGGGATGACATGCTTCCTGTGAATTGCCAAGAACGTGCAGTTCCAGTGTGTTAGATTTGGGTTATGGATTCTTTTATTAACAACTAAAATAAAAATAAAGTGGTATTTACAATGGTAGAAAGCCGATCATGGCTTAAACAAAAAATTTCTTCAAAAATTTCCCATTGACAGGGCCACCCAAAACTTTGGAGTCCTCCAAGTTTTGCAATTTATAAGGGTTGTTCAGAAATACCTTAGAAATCTTGAAGGGACCGATCCATAAGGCTTCAAATTTACCATGGTTGTCTTTGTCTTGTTTGGGGGCATCCCACTTGAGCACCAGATCCCCCAGCTGAAAATCTTCCTTGCTTGTCTTCTTGTCAAAGGCTCACTTTATCTTCTGCTGATGGTCCTGTGCTTTATCAAGCAGTTTCTCCCTGGTCTGTTGCACTTCTACCAGCTGCAGTATCCTCCTGACCATGTCGTCAGGTTCTCCTTGGTAGTCCTGGAGGAACTTTTCCACCGGAAAAACAAGCTAAGCAGGAAAAATATCCTCAACCCCATACATGAGATGAAAAGGGGAAATGCCAAGTGACCTTTTGGTTGTAACTCTGTCAGCCCACAATGCAAACTTCAGTTTTGAATCCCAGGATTTCTTTTTGTCTTCTAACAATCTTTTGATGATCTTTATGAGGCTCTTGTTAGAAGACTCTGCTAAACCATTTCCATGAGGGTAGTAGGGATTATAATGGACTAGTGTGATCCCATACTGCTCGCATAAATTAATTAACGACTCAACTCTGAAAGAGGCAACATTGTCTGCAACAATCCTGTTTGGATAGCCAAATCTGGATATGATGTCTTCAAGGAAATTTATGATCACCTCATGGGAGGCACTCCTTGTAGGTATGGCTTCTATCCATTTGGTAAAATAATCAGTGGCAATCAAAATCCACTTGTGTTGGTCACTTGAGGTTGGTTGGATTTCTCCAATGAAGTCAAGACCCCACTATTGAAATGGTCCAGAAACCATTACAGGTTTCAAAGGCAAAGCTTTTAGCTATTTATTTCTAGCAAATTTATGACACTTGGTACATGCTCTAATATTTGCACAAACATCAGTGAAAAGGTTGGGCCAGAAATACCCAACTCTGAGGATCTTATAGGCTATGGTCCTTCAAAAATGATGCCCCCCACATGAGTTTGTATGAAAATCAGTCATAGCTCCTTGGGATTCTTGTGGGTCTAGACACCTCAACAGAACTCCTAGAGGGTCCTTCTAGTACAAAACCTTGTCAATGATACAATAATTGATTACCTTGAGTTTCAAAGCTCTCACCTTGTTTTGTCCAAATTATCAGGAGGCCTCAACTTTTGCAGGAAGTATATGATGTCTTTATACCAGGGGCATACCGCTAAGTTGGGGCTGATATGAGACTCTTCACCAACAAACTTATTTTGTTGATTTCCTGAGTCTATTTTCATGAAATTAACCCCCAATGCCTTGCAATTTGATTCGGCCAGTAACCTGGCTAAACCTTGGCCCTTCACCAATTTGGTGGGTTTTATTTTCAGGTCAAACTCTAGAATCTTGGCGATCCACTTGCTTCTCTTCCCATCTATATTAGGTTGGATCAATATCTCCTTTACTGAGGCTAAGGGGACATATACAATAATTTTTGAATGCATAATATAGATCCTGAAATCCTTGAGGGCTTTCACTAAAGCATAAGCCTGCTTCTCCATGATATCATATCTCATTTCTGCATCTCTCAATGCTTTACTAAAAAAGGAAATAGGTTGCTCCAGCTCCTCTGTATTTCTCTGCAGAAAAACAACAACTAGTGTCTCAGATGAAGCGAAAGAGAATATCATAAATTCCTTAGAATAGTCAGGGATGATGAGCACATGTGCTTCAGTCAAATCCCTCTTGATTTGGTTGAAATAATTTCTGGACTCAACAATCCATTTTACTTCATTTCCCTTTCTGAGCATGATTGTAATGTACTTAACCAATTCAGCAAAATTAGAAATGAACCTCCTCGAAAAGTTGATTTTACCCAAGAAAGATTGAACCTCTTTCTTGGATCTAGGAAAAGATAAGCATTGGATGGCCTCTACTCAGCTTGGATCAATCTTCACCCCTTCAGCTGACACATTGTGCCCCAACAATTTTCCATCTTGCATGGCAAATAAAGACTTCTTAGGATTAAGAGAGAGACCAAACCTTCTGCATTTCAAGAAGACTTTCTTCAGATAACAATAATGCTCTTTATCAGATCTTGAAAATACTGTAATATCATCGATATAAATGACTACAAATTTGTTCTTTTCCCCGATGAAGGCAATGTCCATGGCATGTTGGAAGGTTGCTCCCGCATTCATCAATCCAAAGGGAATTTTAGCATACATAAATGTGCCCCAAGGAGTTGTGAAAGTTGTATTCTCTCTATCTTCAGGCAAGACAAAGATCTGATTATAACCAGAGAAGCCATCAACCATATACATCTTGGATGAACCACTCACTCGCTGCAAGATGTGCTCCATCTTCGGCAAGGGGTAGTTATCCTTTTTGGAGCCCCTATTCAAATTTTTGAAATCGACACACAACCTAATTTCCCCGTTATTCTTCCTCACGGGCACCAAATTAGCCACCCACTCTGAGAATATCAACGGGATGATGATCTGTGCATCCAACAAATTCTTCATTTCTTTTTCCATAATTGGCAACAGCTTAGGATTTATCTACCTGAGCTTCTGCTTGAAAGGCTTGGCATCTTCTTTCAAAGGGATTTTGTGTTCAATGATGCTGGTGTCATATGTTCTCAAATCCTCGTATGTCCAAGCAAACACATCAACGAACTCCTTCAAAAGTCTGACATACTTAGCCGTTTGCTCCTTTGACAAGTTGTTGGACAATTTGACCCATTTGGGATCATCCTCCATTCCTAGATTGCATTCAGTCACATCAGCTTCTCCAGTTGATCCTTCAACCTTTACAACAACATCATTCCTATCAAACAATATCTCCAAAGGGACAAGCCCCTTTGGAATATGGTTGCTAGGCAACTGAACAATATGATGGTTAGCAATTTGATTCATAAAAACATCAGCATGAGGACTTTCTTCAGAATCTTGATCCTGATCAATATGCATATCTGAAAATTCATCCACAGTCTCAAGGAACTTTTTTATCTCCATATCGTCCTCAAAGACCTTCCAATGTTTGACATTGTCAGGAATAGAAGGTATGCATTTTATCTCCACCTCATACTTGAGCTTTGGGGGAAAAGGGACCTTGAAATTACTTGCTGAGACCGCCAAGGAATCTGTCATAGAGTTCTCCTCCCTTGGAACAAATGAGATATTAAAATCCAAGAAGAAACTGTCAATCATATCCCAGACTTCACTTTTGTAGGCCCTTAACCTTGGGTGCTTATCCTAATACAAATTTATGAATTGATGAACACTCAACCTAACATCCCCAAACACTGCTAGCTCCTCGATCTTCATGTCTTTGGTCACTCTCAAACCCAAGACAAGAGCCTCATATTCTGCCACATTGTTTGTTGTTTCAAATTCCAGCTTGCAAGACAAAGATATGGTCTCTTGGGAGGGGGGAATAAAAACTACTCCAGCACCAACGCTTTCCCTAGAAGAGGCTCCATCAAAAAATATTTTCCAAACAAAGGTATTGGGGGCAGGATCTTCACAAAAGGTAATAGGCTACTTTCTTATTTCAATAAGTGGCTAAGGAACATTAGAGAGCTTCAATATATTGGTTCCTAAATTAGTATCGACTGAGAAGATGAGGTGGTTGATAGGGTTTGCTTCATCACTGATAATGTAAGCAAGTTGTGCTTCTCTATAAAGCCTTCTATGTTCTCCCCCGAACACGGGAATGGTGTCATATGAAAGATCCATCTGCAAAGTTCCCCCTAGTATTTTGATCCATGATCTAGACAAGAGCATCCCAAACTTAGGGGGGACATCAACTACCACAATGTCCATGACCACACTCTTCATTGGAAATCGGAACAAGGAGACAATTAGGTCTCTAATCACCCCTAGGCATTTCACCTTCCTGGAATCAAATGAATACAGGTCATGGTAGGTTTTTTTAACCTCTAACCCAAGCTCATCCATGACAATTTTAGGCATAAGATTGTGAGATACCCTAGAATCCATCAAGAAGTTGTGCAATACTTTGTCATGAATATTCAATGATGTATAAAAAGGGGGCAAGGAATCATCTCTATCCTCTACCAAAGACCCAAGTATGACAGTTGGCTTTTCATCCTGGAGGTTGACTGAGTCTGTGGAGTGAGACAGAGGTTCGGGCTACAATATTTTAGAGAGGCGCCTTTTGAATCCCTCATGCTTGACTAACTCATAAAGAGGTATAGGGATCCTAATATTTTGAATCTCATGCTTAAGGTTGTAAGAGAAGGGAGACTTTAGAATCTCCTTCACTTCTAGGATTGAGATTCTGACCACTGGTGGAGGGGTTTGTGCCTCCTTTTCTTTATTGTTGTCTGCTACATCTTTAGCAGGCTTCTCTGCTCTAGTCGGCTGATAAGAAATATCAAACTTCCCTTCTCTTCTCTTTGACCTCAGGCTATATCTATTTGGATTGTTGTTGGTCTTTTCCCTTTTGCTCAGCTCATTTAGTTGGTTGTCCATGAGAGACTCCTCATATGCAGATTGGGTCAAATGAGGAAATGAGGAGGTGTCTCCAAGACAATGGATTTCAGGATCAACATCTTCTTCCTCTCCTTCTTCATCAGTAATGAGGTTATTTTGGAGAGGAGCTTGAATTTTCTGATCATCCCTATCCTTGTTTCTTTGATCTATCTAGATGATATGAGGGGCATTATTTGGTCTTTTGAAGTTACCCCTATTATCCGCATTTTGGAAATTCCTATAACTCTTCTTTCCTTTTGATTCCCACCTTTCCATTTTAGCAGAAAGTGATTTTAGTAGCTTGGTCACTTCATCCATTTGAGGGGGGACAGCAGAGGAACCAGAAGTCGAAGCTTCAGACCTACCTTTTCTTCTGTCTCTATCAGCCTTACTCCTAAGTTTGTCAACTGCCAATATATTGGATTCTACTTCAAGGGCTGCATCTTGCATATGAACCAAGGAGGTAGCTCTTCTTTCTCTCAACAGGAGGAAAAACTCAAGTTCAAAAGCACTAGCATAAGTAATCTTGGTAGAGGTTTCCGTAGGCTTAATTCTAGTGGGAATCTTTTTATACATCTTATTAAATCTCTTTGAGAAATCTAAAACAGATTCCCCCTCCTCTCTCTTAAGTGCCCCAAATTATGTAATATAATAAAGGAAATCTTTTTTATCCCCCCAATGTCTTAAGAATGAGTCATCCAGAGCATCAATCTTGTCAATAGATCTAGGAGGCAAGTCCTTAAACCAACTTCTAGCATCACCATCAAGGCTCTGTACGAAAACTCTCATCCACACATCTTCATTTTCAATGCCCTAGATCTCTGCAAATCTATAAAAAGATGAAAGGTGCTCTTCTGCAATTATGTCTCCCTCCCCTGTGAACTGGGGCATGTACTTAAGGTAGTCTGTGGTTGGGAGAGCATTCATAGGCTGAGGTAAAACTAGAGGGCCGTATCTAGCAGGCAATATGTCATCCATCCTATTCCTAGGAGGATTAGCACCTGCCATTGGGATGTGAACTGGGGGAGAAACAAGGGAAGATGGAGCTTGGACAGGTACAACTGTAGTTGCGCTTCTGGGAGAAAGAGGAAATGGTTGGGTGTTGGGGGAGAGAGATATGGGTGATCCAGGGGATCAAATTTTGCTCAAAATTAAAAGTGCTCAGAATCGCTTCAAATCAAATGGGTGCGTAGGCCTCGTCGTCACGAACCCAACGCAACTCGTTTGGGTTCAAACGGACGTCGGATGAGTGAGATATCGTGTTCTATTCAAATCATCAAACAGGCAAAAAAAATGTGTTGACTGTACAGTCCGTACAGTCCGTACGGATGATGACGTGGCAGAGTCGTACGATGACGTGGTAGAGCTGAGTTGGAAAACAGGTGGCAGTTGTGTGGATGAATCATTTCTTGACACATGGCATTGTGGCGAATGGATTGGTGACACGTGGCCCAAACAAGGGCCTCCACGTGTCACCCAGGCATTAGTTAAAATTTGTGTAGTCGGCAAGACTTGACCCCGCGACCTCTGGGCAAAGGAAGAGCCTTGGGAAGGGCCGCCCAACCGGCGCGCCCACCGTTGTTTCTTATTATATATATGGTATTAAATTTATTTGAATTGCAATATGTTTTGATTTGGGCGCGGACATGGTTGGGGCTAAGCCCCAGCCCCTGTCCATATATGTATACCATATGACTACCTGCACATGTAGTTCAAAAAGAGCCCACAACACATATGAACGGTGGTCCATACAACCCACAACACATATGACTAGTGGTCCATACATTGCGCGGGAGTTTAATTGTCAACGGTTTTAAAACCACGCCGACACTTGTTGCTCTACCATTTGACTTGGGACTTGGCCCCTTTTGTGTGTGCACGTGGTCATATGGTAAGCCACACGCCCAACAATTAGGCAGTTAGGGGCTAGGTGCTCTAACTGTCCTACAGTTCGCATGGTTTTGTGGTTGCACTCGGTGCTAGGTTTTAGCACGCAAATGAGCGTGGGTGCTAGGTTGGACACACATAGGTGCAAATTATCGATCCAAAGACAACAAGTTTGAAGGGGAACTTCCAGGAAGCCTATCTTCTTCAATTTTTGGCCAAATCAGGTGTCGAAAAAGCCCAGCTAGGGTTTTTTGGACGTTTTGAAGCCATTGGAGCCGTCTATTTGGCATTTTGAGCATTGTAAAGCACATATTTTAGCACTTTGAGCAAATAATACAAAAGATCCATTGGAAACTGGACCAAGAGATGTAGCCCAAAAGAGGGGTGAACTCCTTTATCATTTGATGTGTTATGTGTTTACTGTTCACTGTTATTTGCTGCTTATTATCTGCAGCTTGAATGTGTAATTTCTATAAAAATTTGTGTTTGCAAAATTGATCCATTTGCATAAGAACACTTGAATTTAAACTTACAAATATTTTCAAGAATACAAGCCTTTATCATTTTCAGATCAAGTTGGTATCAGAGCTTAGGTTTTTGAAGGCTTGATTATTTGCAAGTGTTCTGTTTTCTGATGCTCACAAGGTTGAAACTCACAAGAGGAGAAGGTCAACTTGTAGAGCCAAGTTCTCATCCTTCAAGAAGAAAAATTATATCATCACCTCACTCTTCAAGGAGGCATTCACCAAGTATGGTTCATGAAGAGAGTCATGAAAATATTCCTACAAAAGATGAAGATCTCAGAAAGTCTTTCATGGAAATGAGAGAAATGATGAAAGTCTTGATGGAAGAAAGGAATACAAGGTTGCAAGGTGAAGGCTCCAACCTTTCAAAGCACAAGGGAGACAGTGGTGATAAAACTCCAAATGGAAATGGAGGGAATGGTGCTTCTCCACCACCCTCACTTCCATCTTCTTCTTCTTCTACCAGTTCACAACCTCTTCCAAATTCTCCAAAGGGACATGGTAAAATTCCTCCACAAATTCCTTTGTTAAAGCTTGATATTAAATTTGAATTGTCAATGTACAATGGAGAGGTAAATGCTGAGAAATTA
>JASDQU010014958.1:88676-106100 GCA_032191745.1 Picea mariana
CTGTTTTGAGCCATTTGGAAAAGGTGGGTGGCCCCCGATATCCACCTGGATCATTGTAAGAGGAGGGAGACTTTAGAATCTCCTTCACTTCTGGGATTGGAATTCTGACCACTGGTGGAGGGGTTTGTGCCTCCTTTTCTTTATTGTTGTCTGCTACATCTTCAACAGGCTTCTTTGCTCTAGTCGACTGATAAGAAATATCAAACTTCCCTTCTCTTCTCTTTGACCTCAGGCTATATCTATTTGGATTGTTGTTGGTATTTTCCCTTTTTCTCAGCTCATTTAGTTGGTTGTCCATGCGAGACTCCTCATATGCAAATTGGGTCAAATGGGGAAATGGGGAGGTGTCTCCAAGACAATGGATTTCAGGATCAACATCTTCTTCCTCTCCTTCTTCATCAGTAACGAGGTTATTTTGGAGAGGAGATTGAATTTTTTATCATCCCTATCCCTGTTTCTTTGATTTCTTTGTATGATCTAAGGGGCATTATTTGGTCTTTTGAAGTTACCCCTATTATCGACATTTTGGAAATTCCTATAACTCTTCTTTCCTTCTGATTCCTGCCTTTCCATTTTAGCAGAAAGTGATTTTAGTAGCTTGGTCACTTAATCCATTTGAGGGGGGGCAGCAGAGGAACCAGAAGTCGAAGCTTCGGACCTACCTTTTATTCTGTCTCTATCAGCCTTACTCCTAAGTTTGTCAACTGCCAATATATTGGATTCTACTTCAAGGGCTACATCTTGCATATGAACCAAGGAGGTAGTTCTTCTTTCTCTCAAAAAGAGGCAAAACTCAGGTTCAAAAGCACTAGCATAAGTAATCTTGGCAGAGGTTTCTATAGGCTTAATTCTAGTGGGAATCTTTTTATACATCTTATTAAATCTCTTTGAGAAATCTAAAACAGATTCCCCTTCCTCTCTCTTAAGTGCCCCAAATTCTGTAAAATAATAAAGGAAATCTTTTTTATCCCCCCAATGTCTTAAGAATGAGTCATCCAGAGCATCAATCTTGTCAATAGATCTAGGAGGCAAGTCCTTAAACCAACTTCTAGCATCACCATCAAGGCTCTGTACGAAAACTCTCATCCACACATCTTCATTTTCGATGCCCTAGATCTCTGCAAATCTATAAAAAGCTGAAAGGTGCTCTTTTGCAATTTTGTCTCCCTCCCCTATGAACGGGGGCATGTACTTAAGGTAGTCTATAGCCGGGAGAGCATTCATAGGCTGAGGTAAAACCAGAGGGCCGTATCTAGCAGGCAATATGTCATCCATCATATTCCTAGGAGGATTAGCACCTGTCATTGGGATGTGAACTGGGGGAGAAACAAGGGAAGATGGAGCTTGGACATGTACGAATGTAGTTGCACTTCTGGGAGAAAGAGGAAATAGTTGGGTGTTGGGGGAGAGAGATATGGGGTTCAAGGGAACAAAGGTTTCCCCTTCTTTAAAAGTATCAACCTTAATAGGAGGAGGGGTAGTAAAGCCCGAAGTGGGAAAACCTTCTGAGGTCCTAGGTCTAAACCACTGTATAATATCAGGGGAGACAAGAGTTTCAAAACTTTCTTCTTCCAAACAAGGACTAGGAGGGGATAAATCAACAGGAAAACTCCCAAAATTTAAACCTCTGGAAACTCCAGCAGACGGTATAACAGGAGAATTAGAAGCAACTACTGGAGCTTTCAAATAAGAATCATGTAACTTACCAGAATCGCCTGCTACAATAGTCGCAATCCCCTCTTGAGGGGTCTTTCCTTTTCTGATAATTTTCTCTGGGTCAACTTCAGGTGTCTCTAGGGGCAGCTGAGGAGTAGACCTCGTGTGTCTACCTTTTGGAGCCACAACTGAAACAGTGGAGTCGCCAGGTGCAAGTTGCAATATTCAAGGTATTTATTTCTGATGCACCTTTAGAATCAAAATTTCTTTGTCGTTCTTACCCAGGGAAATGTATTCATTCATTCCCCGACAATGGTGCCACAAATGTTAGCATTGAGAGTCACCCTCTGACTGCAAGAGGATAAGCCCAGTACCCATCAAAATGTTTGGTGGATGTTGCTTTTATGAAGGGAGGTCAAATGGACAAAACTCAATACAAGAATGATTTTTACACAGAAACTGGACAAGCAATGCACAGGGAAGTAAGGTCCTCATTAACTTTAGTCAGTGATTTGAGTTTAAGTGTGAGAAGAAGGAAGAATTAGTGAGAGAGGTGAACAAGACTGCCATGGGCATCCAGCCTTCAAGCAACTTGGTGAATAAAAATTCAGGCTCAAGAGCATTCTCGAACTCAAGCTTCAGACACTGAAATATGTCACAACAACATAATAATCAAACCTACATTACCATGCGACTACAACAAATCGATTGGATCCTCCATGCCCGAGCCTTTCAGCGTAAGAGGGAATAAGACAACAAATAAGCTGACTAAAATTGGTCACAACAATACTGTAATCAAACCTACATTACAATAGAACTACAACCCTCAATTGGATCCTCCATGCCTGAGTGTTTTAGCACAGTTTTTATAAAGAGATGAGAGAAGTTGACTTCTATTAATGCAAAAGTGTCAATTTTGATACATAACCAGAGAACAACTTTGGCATAAAAACATTACACAGTAGGGAGCTCTACTCAACCAGTTGACGACGCTAACAAAATATCAAATTGAAACATTTATACTTAGATCAGTCCCCGACTATTAGGAGTGTGATCTGATCACTACATTCAAAGCATTGCATCTGAGCAGTCTTCTGTCAGACTGTGCATGTGTCCCTCTATCAAACGCGAGCTCAGATTTTCATCGTCCTGTAGGAAAATTTGTCCACAGGGGTACCATGGGTTGACGGTTCAGTCCCCACGGCCAGGCCTTCCATGCCTTCCATTTAT
Source organism: Picea mariana (assembly GCA_032191745.1). NCBI lineage: Eukaryota > Viridiplantae > Streptophyta > Pinopsida > Pinales > Pinaceae > Picea > Picea mariana. Next base: position 91,563 of record JASDQU010014958.1, read on the forward strand.
GGAGTGAGCTGAGGTTTCAACCACCGGCTCTATTTTCATTAACTGCCTCCTCTCAGGATCACAACGAGACTTAATGCTCAAGGTTCGGCCACGTGCTGCTCTTGGATAGGACGTTATATGAGCACGTGATTGTAGGGTCACCAAAGCAGTTTGGAATCACAGCGCTTTTGAGCCCGTAATTCACCACCTTCTGCCACGTGTTACTTTTTCCTTACCATGGTTTCAATTGCGAAACTGCTCAAGAAAATTTCGCTCGAGCATGTTGCATCCCCGCAATGAAGCGTGGTCGTCGATCTAGTCTTGGTCTGCGACCTGGACGCAACTGCTAGATCTGGCGCCATCGCTGGATTTTATTCGCATGCCAACTTTAGGATCTCTTAAAACTGTGCTTTGGGGTGGGGTGTTGCTTTTGGCGTTGGGCAATAACACCTCCTGGAGGACGATCTGACGTGGAGGCTCGACGTCACTATGCTGACGTGTCACGGATGGAGGGGTGACATGTGTCACTCAAAAATAGGCTGAAGACACGTCTGAAAACACTTGAAAAGAGTGTCATGTGTCAGCGCTAGATGGATGCCACGTGTCATGATTGATAAGGGTGCCCCATGTTTGCGCTGACGGCTGCCATGTACTTTGGAATTTGGAGCTCGAGAGAGTTCTGCATGTAGATATGGCATAAATATGGGCCCAGAGTGACATGGCAACCTGAAACAAATGTTGAAGCTCCGAAGTGAACGACAGCCATCGATTTGAGGAGGACACACGACACTTGATTCTTAACTTTGGGAGAAATCACTCTAGATGAAACAATGAGTCGAGATGTTGAAACTTCCGAAACCCGAATTCCCAAAGTAAATAATGTTCATTCGATCTGAAAGGACGCATGGCACTTGATTCGTAACTATGGGAGAAAATGCTCTGGATGAAACCAGGAGTCGATATGTTGAAACTCTCGAAGCTCGGATTCCCGAAGTAAATAATGTATGTCCGATCTGAAAGGATGTGTGGCGCTTGATCTTTAACTCCGGGGCTTTGTCTCTTTGGCTCTTCGATGCTTCAAGACTCTGGGGCTTCGGTTGTTTGGGGCTTCGACACTTCGGGTCTTTGGTGCTTCGGCACTTCGGGGGTTCGACACTTTGGCTCTTCGGGACTTCGACACTTCGACGCTTCGGGACTCATGCACTTCAACACTTCGACACTTCGATGACTTCTCAATGCTTAACTCCCATAATCCTCTGGAGCATCAAATTCCAAAGTGAGGGATCTGCCTCCACGTGTCCCCTTTAAGATCTACAACTCATGCTCGCTTCGGTCTTCGGGGTTTTTTATGGCACTATACTTCGTGCAACTTTGAAATTTTGAATGCCCGTGAGTCGTTGATCTGAACTGCTCCTGGAATCTCCGCCGCTGAAAGATTGAACCTACATGTTGCTTGCATTTCAAGCCCGAAATAGACTGTTCTGAAAACTGCGCTTTTAGATCAAGGTTGATACCTACGCAAGCAAAAGACTGTGTCTCCCTGCGACCCTTAGACAACTTTATGTGATAACAATGTTTCTAACCTAAAAATTTCTAAAAAAAAAGGGGGTGCATGTTGACCTAGGAAAGAGCTTTGATACCACTTGTAATATGCTTAACCTGAAACAGATAACACAACAAGAAAATATACCCCAAGAAAAATATGAACATTCAATAGAGAGCAGAAATATAATATTGATAGCACCAAGAAAGCTTTGCTCAATTGTCTCTTCAAGGGGAAACATCCAAAATGAGCATATCTCTCTTACAATAATACTCAAGACAAGATTTCTCATACCTCATGCTCTTATTTATACTAATTCTATCTTCTAAAAAACATTCTAGAGGAAGATCTTTCTAGAAGCGGAAGCTTCTAGTAGGCATTCTTACATTGACTTGTTCACATTTATTTAATAGGCCTTATTAACTAATGTCGACCTTTATTACATGGAAAATATGTCATGCTAACTAATGACCAACTAAGAGGGGTTAGGGTCGGATCCTAACATTTTATCCTTCATTCTTTACCATACATTTAGATATCAATATATATAATTGTGCTTCTAAACCATTTCAAGTCTTTCAATCTACTAGAATTTACTCCTTCTCTTTTCAAAATGTAGAGGCCTTTCACCAATTTAAGAGTCATGAGAAGATGACATCATCAAAATAGTGAACAAATTCCAAAATAAAATAAATCTAATCACAATATATTTATGGTCTCAGTAGATGTTAATCATCATCATTATCAATAATATGAAAACACCATGGACATTCTCGTTTACGTTTTTAGGAAGTATTTACTTTTTTAAGAAAAGAAGTATGCTAATAGAAGAAAAAGATCTACGGAATCCAATTAACAAAGTAGTATTTTCGTATAATTAATAATTGAATCATATGACGTTGCTTATCCTTTTCATTTTCATAATATAAAATCACATCCATTTCAATGGGAAAGCTATTGAAGTAGTAAAAGAGATCTAAAGAAGGAGAAAGGTTGGTAATAACAAGTAAAAACCTTGTTTGCGTTAGTGGTAAATAAATGAATATGAAGAGGAGTGTGCTAGCATCATATCATAGTTGGATAAATTCTCCATTAAATTGATGTAATGAGCATGTTTTTAAATAAACTCAACGACTAAAAAGTTTATATGGAATAGTTATAAAGAATTGCAAAACTTGGTAAACAGGACCTAGTATGCATATGTAGATTGAGAAAAATATTGTATAATCCAAACGTGCAACCATTGAAACTTGATCCTCTTGTAGTGACATGAACCTTTCATAAAAATATATTTAAGAGGAGCTAATGTGATTTCAATATGTATGAGTTCATATGATTTGAATATGTATATGAAACAAATATTATTTGATGCTTTACTAGGTATTTGTTTTTTATAGGTTAATAATCTACTTATCATATTAGAATATAATTTGTGTGATATTGATATTTGACTAAAGACTCTAAAGTTAATGATAGATTGGTGGTGAGTTAAAGGATTCCAACAATATATGGGTTCTTGAATTTTTATCTTGCAAAAGTATTGTACATATGCAATGCAACCTTCAAGATTTCAAGTGCTATTGAATGAACTCTATATTGATGGTTCTATGTGTTGATAACCTAAAGGTTGTTGCTCATGCATGGGCTAAAAGTGTGGGCATTATGTATAATGAGTTTCCCTAGGTAGACCTTGCCTATTTAGAACTTTGACTTACATCTACATAATGTCTTTACCTTCCAGGAATTGAAATACAATTGTTGGAAGGTAAATTTAATCTCATGAAAGCAAGAAAATTGATTACTCAATCGAACACGAGATTATGACATGCTGAAAGAGGAACCACACACCACTCAAAGCAAGAAATCTATTTTATGGAAAACATGAAATATATTCTTCAATGTGTTGTTCACACCAACACATTGATTCCTCAACCAACAACATGGTCGTGGCATGTTGGAAGAGGAATCCACAAGTAGTTACAACTACATGATGAATACACAATGAATTATTTAGCCATGGAACATGCAACTAAAGAATTCATGGATTCATGAACAAATGTATTTGTTGAGTAAAATAAAAACAACAAATAATATATAACAAAACAATGAAAGAAAGCTACAACCATTAAATAAATAAATAACAAGCAATCTAATCGATAGGCGGAGGGGATCCAACCATTGGTTGGTTGCTTCGGAGCAGACCTTTACTTTGAAGCAAGCAAGGTGTTGAATCTCACAAAACAAAACCTTATTGGCATCAACGAGCTATCACAATAAATCCGATCTCATATTAATTGAGAATTTTGAAATAACAATGTCAATGGAAAGAAAAAGTGATCCCAACTCTTGTTGGTTTGATTGCTAAACTATCCTTAGGCTACATAAACTAATTTGAATACAAATATAAGCTCAAAGATCTCTTGGAATAGACCCTAGGAAATTCATGGCTCTCTCCAACAAAATTCCTACAAATAAGCAATTTGTTTCTTTCCATTATGAATCATTTGAGAATTGGCCAACTGATTTGAGTTTTGTCATTGCTTGACTTGTTGTGTGGTTGCCTTGAGAAATTTCTCACCATGATTTATTGTGCCACATGGTGAGAGGCATATTTCAAACCCTTATAATGTTGGACTATAGGATTTTGTAATAACTCTTGCATGTATGATGCATTCCACAAAACAAATCCATTCTTTTTTATAGTTGCTAATTCTACAACACACTCTTTAACTTGATAATGTATTATGCAACAAGAATCCATTCTTTGAGATAGTTGTGAATTTTACAACACATGCATACAAAATTTGTCAGCACAATTTGCAAATAGCATTTGGTAGGAGGCTGCAGGGTCAAATTCATTGGCGTCATTCGACAGGAGGCTACAGAGTTATATTCGTAAGTAGCATTCAACAAGAGGCTACAAAAGTCGTATTTGTCAACAACAATCAACAAAAGGTTACAAAATTGAATTTGTCAGCAACATTTGGTAAGAGGCTATGGAGTTGGATTCATTAGCAACAAAGAATTCATCAACGTACTATTCTGCAACAAATGAAAATAACACAAGGGAGACAGGTGCATGGGGGGGCAATTTGCAAACTTGGAGGTCAACCTATCATCAATTACTCTTGGGCTCTGGGCTCTACATCTAATAATGAAGCGAAGGCTCTAGCTCTCCTAGCATGTGTCCGACTAGCATTTTCAAAGGGAATACAAAATGTATTAGTGTGCGAATATTCCATGTTGATCATTCGTGCGTTGGTAAAAGGAACAACAATTGGGGGGAACTTCTTCGCCAAGTCATGTTCCACTCTCTTGAAACTCTTAAAAAATTCAACAAACGCTATTTATACCATATCAAATGAGAATCGAATGTAGAAGCTGACAAGTTAGCGAAGAGAAGTTCCATATTAGCAAAAAGAACCATAGTGTTTAATGGCAATGTTGGATTTTCACCAATTCCTTAAGTGACTAATGAAGCTATTATTCAGCCAGGACGGTCGGCGGTTCCCATCATTCAATAAATTATCCTCTATTCATTGGAAAAAACAAAGTAATCACTCTGATGTTGCCTTAGGCACGTGCGATGGGAGCCTCTTAATAGAGCAGATGGACATGGATCAATATCTAGCAATTAGGCAGGGTATTGAAATTGAGTATGGGCTATTTCAGATCGTTGGATGCCACTTCCAATTTTTTCAAGTTTCCTTGGTCATCAGGTACCATAAATTTTGTATAAATTGTGATTCCATCCTTTTTAATTCCTTTTCTGATAGAGAAAAAGAAAGGTTAGTGATTTATTTTAATAACTTTCTTGTTAACTTTCTCTTGGATAGTGGGTTGGGAATTCTAATCATAGTCATTGAATATTGGAGTTGCTTTATTTTAATAACTTTCTTGTTAAATTTCTCTTGGATAGTGGATTGGGAATTCTAATCACAGTCATTGAATATTGGAGTTGCTTCTTTGTAGTTTCTTCCCATAGCTTCTATGCCATTTTCGGTCTGGTTTTTGTCTTTGAACCTCCCTCTTTAAAGCCCTTTTTTCTCTATCCTCGTCAGGTCTGGGTGTCTATTTCCATTCTCCCTGTATTTAGTTTGGAGTTTTGGAATGCTCATTGGAGCAAGACATCTAACAAATAGTTAATCTTGAGAAAATTATTGCAATGCTTACTCAAAGGGTGAAACTTCTAGAATAGGAAAACATTCGTCTCAGAGAAAGAGAAGAACAACAACAAAGATTCAAGGAGTTGGAAAGGACAATGGTAAGATCAATGGAGCGATTGTAATCAATGGAGAAAGAATGCTCCTAGCTTCAAACAACAATCAATCCATGGATTTCCCTTTCAGGGACTAATAAACAAATTTTTGAAAATCAACAAGCTGTAAATTCTAGAAACATTCAAGTAAGCAGAGAAGTGGAAACGACGACATAAGACAATACTCCACATCAACCAAAAAAATAGGAGGGGATTGAGCATGGATATAAAAAGTAAATGTGCTTCAAATGTATCATGTTATTGGACTAATTTATAAAGGTTTTCAGTAGTAGGGTGACAAGTACAAATATGCAACTTTTTAGAAATGATGAACTAAAAATTGCAGTCCTAGACCCATTCAGAAATGAGTCAAATTTTGTAAATTTTGGAATACCTTTCTTATTGTTTCGCCTTGGCGTAGAAATTTATATATAAATTATCTTTAGACTCTTAAAAAAAACATGTGGAAATAACACATTTGGATTGAGCTACTTATTAAATATAATATCTTGTCATTGTGATCTCATAATTATGCCAAATACATTAATTCACAAGAAAATACTAGATAAATTGAAATGACCAATAATTGATAATTATGATGATAATTCAAGTATGGAAATGAGTTTCCAAAGGATTTATGAAAAATGAAATAATTAAAAAAAAATGAACATAAATAGACAATTCAAAAACTCATCAACTGACATCCAATGTTAATGTAGAACCTTCATTGTTAACTTATGTCATATGCAAGTTATAATTTGTGTGTGTGTGTGTGTGTGTGTGTGTGTGTGTGTGTGTGTGTTGGAACAAGGGCAGACCCAGGGTTCAACGCTTCAACAACACACCAACAAAACCCTAACTATCGGCCCTTTCGGCAACACCTGCGAAGCAGGTGAAGTATCACCCTAGGTAGAAGCAGGGGGGGTTACAAGACTCAGATGTTTGTAACCAAGCTGGGAGACAAATCTGTGATAATAACACTTCGCAAAGTATTCTAGCAACACTTAGAAGGTGATATGCATTAGTTCATTATCTTTATTAACATCGCAGAACAAACCCTAAGATAGATCGACGCAATAACAATAAAGATACTTCAATCGTTTAGCACATAGCACTGAGTTAGATCTAACATTCATTCATTATTAACACAACTAAGCACTAAGCATCACCAGATCTATCTAACATACATAATAAGCAAAGCACTGAGTAGATTCATAACATAACCAACAAAGCACAAAGAAAACCAAAGACACAAGATATACGTGGTTCACCCTAGTGTGGGGATACGTCCACCAACTGCTTCGTCTTCTTTATTATTCTTCCATCTCTTACATTCTTCTGCTCCTGTGCACTAAGCCATAGAGCCAAGCTTCGCAGAGGACAAGAGATCTGCGCACTGAGCACCAGATCCTCCTTCCCAAAATTAGGTCAAGGCATAGAGCCAACTCCTTGATCAATCACAAAGCCTTACATACACATTTTGTTGCACAAAGCAACTCAAAACTACTTGCACTTAGCCTTCCAAGCTATTTACCCCTTTTCTACATTACATTCTTACTTATTTATACTTTTACAATAAGGCCTAATCATGGGTAAACCCATGGTCTGACATCCCATAACCCATTAAAAAAACCCTAAGGAACCCCTTGTTGGGTCCACATATCCCGCAAAATAAGTGAGATCCGCGATCTCAACTCCGCCTGGGCGCTCCATCTCCGACCAGCCTGTCGAAGTCCAAAAGTGGTCCAAAACTTACCAAGGTTTCCTCAAAACTTGGTCGAGGGCCAACAAGCCCCCAACACTCACCCGTGACTCGTCCCGAGTCACTCAGGTCTGGTCAATGTCGCTTCAAAGGCCTCGAGCTTCACTTGAGCAACCTCAACTTGCTGCTTTCCTTGAGCCTCTTTCTCAATGAGCTCTTGGATCAATTGCTTTGTAACAGGCCCTTCCGGGCGTTGTTCTATTTTCGCAACCACTTGGTCCAATTGTGAGTCTTCTCCTTCAATTTCTTCAAACACCTTACAGGCTTCATCCCGCATAGGTTGTAGTTTATGCGCGAATTCCATTACTCTGCCTTGTATGGCATTAATCTGTTGTTTCACTGCACAGTTTTCCTGGGACCTCTTCATTCTTTCAACTATGGTGATTAGCCTCAACTGCGCCTGCATAGAGGAGGCATGCTGTTGCGCCTCCTATAACTACGCTTCCAGTTTCCTTAGCTCTGGGTATTCTGTGAGGCGTTCGTAAGTCTGTGTGCTTCTATCGCTCAGCTATTTGCATTTTGATGCGAGGGTTGTGATTCTTGTAACTGCATTCTTAGTGGCTTCCTCCCTCTGATCGTGCACTTCATGTGGGGTGCTTGGTACTACTCAGGTTTCCAAATATGTTATCCTTGCTTGAAGTTGTTGGTGGCCTCAGCGAGCTTCACCACTTGAACCTCGTCTAACTCATGTTCCTCCTGTGCCAAGCTTGGCACAGAGCGAAGTGCTTTACTGACAGCTTCCTCAACCATGGCCCATTCTGCGAGCAACTGCTCCTTTTCTCTCTGTAAATGGACTTTTTCCTCCTATACCATCACATGAAACTCTTCTTTTTCATTTTCATAGGTGGTTACATGGTACCGCGCTACACGTAATTTCTCTAAGACTTCCTCTTTCTCTTGTTTCAAGGATTTTGTAGCCTTCTCCTTTTTTTCTTGGACTTTTTGAAGTCGAGCCTCAGTCGCATCTGCAAGTCTTCTCAATTGGGTGGGTTCATCCCCCAATTCTGCAACCTATGACAAAGAAGGCGTAGTAGGTACTACGCAGATCAATTGAATAGCTTGTTGTATTTACTTCAGTTCCTTCTCGACCCTTCCATACAGCTCCTCCTGCTTCGCTCCATATCTCTGTAAGATGTCCTTGGAAGCATCCTCCATGGTTGGGAGACTAGGAGAGGCTTCTTCCCAGTAGTCTTTGTGAGGTATCAGTGGGGTGCGAGCATAACATAGTTTTTTCTATCTCCAAGGTTGAAGTCGATGTTCTTCAGTAGTGGGATCTGTCCTAACTAACTCCCAACTACATGTATTCCTTTTGGGATGTACGCGGTGATCAGGGTGTACTCATAGTCATATGGGATGTTGTCATGGTTAACCGCACCAACCAACAGTGGAATATAGTCCGATAATATCGACGGGATCTGCTTCGCATTAGCCAGATCATCGTGATGCATACTTCGTTGCTCAGTTGCGGGGTTAACACGACCAGAACGTCATCCAATCGAAGGGGAAGCCTGTAGTCCCCTGGTCGATGCCACATGTACTCCTTCAGACATAGCTCTATCAGCCATGAACTTCTTAAGAACCTCCTCGACGGAATTCTCTAACTCAGTGGGTTTGCCCGACATTCTCACTGTTAAATGGGCAGGTCGGGGTAGGCGAACGTGTAAGCGGGGTAGAAAAACAGACAACGACGTCTAGTTTATGATAACACAACTCGAAATACAATCAATTCTCTGTCGGCTTAGTTAATCACAGGTGGAAAAAAGTGGTCCCGACACAGTGTTTGATGGGTTAAATAAGCGAGCATCATAATGGATTCTTCCAACAGGCTGGAATGCTTCCATCAATGTGAATCTTTCCGTTATGGTGTGGTCTCAACATCCCAAAAGCGGTCCATTCGCCCATAAATGTGTTTCCTAGCCGTTTCGACGTGACGTTCTAATGGTTGGGGTGCCTCCAATTGTCATATAGCTTTGCTAGGACGAAGTCCCATTCTGCACGGTCCTACTGTTCCGATGAGGTTCAAATCCTGCGAACCTGCCTCTTGTGAGGTTCGAGTATGTGAAGTCTTCCATCTATTCTCTGTAGCTTCCTGTAGATTTTGTAACTTGGATTTCTTCTTATTGAGCTTCCTTGCCTTCTTTCCTATGATCTGATTCTCTCTAACTGCTTCTGGATTCCTCTTTCCATTCTTATTCTTATCTTCTCCTAGCGCAGTGACTTCGCATTGATGATGTGCTCTCAAAGGGTTTGATGTTAATATCCCTTCTCTTATTAATTCCAGGGTTGGTATTCTTCTTTCTTGCATGGATAGGTCCTTCAAACCTTCTTGCATTCTTTCAATCTCGACAACTAATTCTCTTGCCTTATGTTGCTTCGACTTATCTTCTCGTTCGTCTATTAGTTAGTCTATTTTTCTGGCTATCAAATCCCTTAACTCTTGCTTTTTATTTTTTGTACCTTCTTCCTTTGCTTTCCTTCTAATATGATATTTCTCAATCCAAGTCTTTCCTAACAAAAGTGGGAATGGGGCGTTGTTCTCAACAAACTTAATGATTTCAAATTCCTCTTCAGTCAATGTTCCATGGATAATAATAGGTACATTAGTAACTCTTCCACATAGGGTTATCATCTTTCCCTTAAATAAGCCTATTCTTCCTAATGAGGGTACCATAATGGGCTTTCCCAAAATTTCCCAAGTGTCTTCTGTCATAATATTCACTTGTGTTTCCTCATCAAAGACACACTCTATGTCGAAGTCCTCTATTCTTGTACTTTTGCGTTGTTTTGCTTTCAAGATCTCTGGTAAACTGACATCTTTATGAATATCCATCATTTCTTTCAACTACACTAATGTAGTATGAACTTCCTCTGAACTGTTCTCTTTATGGCTTCCTAACATGCTCTTAGTCTCTTGAATTTTTTTTTCTTGTCTCATGTTCATTTGTTCAACTTTAGCAATCATTCTTGGACAATCCTAAACTTCATGATCGACATTTTTACAACAAAGACAAATAGGACCTGTACCAGGGCATTCCTTAGCAAGATGTCCCGGTCTTCTGCAATTATAACACAAAGTTAATCCTCTTTTTCTCTTATATGTTCCCCAACCTCTTTTGTACTGCATACTAGGATCACTGTACTAGACCTGCAATCTATAAAAATCCTTTCTAGGTTCCTGCATCCACTTATTAGTCCAAAAATTCTTTCTATGCATAGGAATAATATATCTTTCTTCATTTCTATGCATAGGAATTATTTGCTTAGATCTACTCTTTCTTCCAACTATGCCCTAGCTTTCAGACTAGGACATAATCTATTAAACATACTTAAATTCATGCTTTCAAAACAAAAAATTTCACATTTTCACTTATCTTACTCTTATCAAGGCACAAAACTTTACCTGTTTTAAGATCTTACCTCTTTTCTTCAGATCGGGTTTCTTTCTTAGCACAGAGCTTCGCAAGTCAAGTAGAATATTGTGCACTACAACAACATATCTACGAACAAAGCTTCTCTTTTCTTTACTTCAATTCCCAGCAATCACAGTTTCAGGTCTCGACAACGGAACCATTTGTTGGCACAGGGGCAGACCCAGGGTTCAAAGCTTCAACAACGCACCAACAAAACCCTAACTACCAACCCTTTCGACAACACCTGCGAAGCAGTCGAAGTCTCACCCGAGGTAGACGCAGGGGGGGTTACAGGACTCAGGTGTCTATAACCAAGCTGGGACACAGATCTGTGATAATAACACTTCGCAGAGTATTCTAGCAACACTTATAAGGTGATATGCATTAGTTTATTAGCTTTATTAACATCGTAGAACAAACCCTAAGATAGATCGACATAGTAACAATAAATATACTTCAATCATTTAGCACATAGCACTGAGTTAGATCTAGCATTCATTCATTCTTAACACAACTAAGCACTAAGCATCAATAGATCTATCTAACATACAATAAGCAAAGCACTGAGTAGATTCATAACATAACCAACAAAGCACAAAGCAAACCAAAGACACAAGATATACGTGGTTCACCCCAGTGTGGAGCTACGTCCACCAACTACTTCATCTTCTTTATTATTCTTCCATCTCTTACATTCTTCCACTCCTGTGCACTAAGCCACAGAGCCAAGCTTCACAGAGGACAGGAGATCTGCGCACTAAGCACCAGATCCTCCTTCCCAAAATTAGGTCAAGGCACAGAGCCAACTCCTTTATTGAGCACATAGCCTTACATACACATTTTGTTGCACAAAGCAACTCAGAACTACTTGCACTTAGCCTTCCAAGCTATTTACCCCTTTTCTACATTACATTCTTACTTATTTATACTTTTACAATAAGGCCTAATCATGGGTAAACCCATGGGCCGACATCCCATAACCCATTACAAAAACCCTAAGGAACCCCTTGTTGGGTCCACATATCTCGCAAAATAAGTGAGATCCGTGATCTTAGCTCTGCTTGGGCGCTCCATCTTCGACTTGCCCGTCGAAGTCCAAAAGTGGTCCAAACCTGACCAAGGTTTCCTCAAAACTTGGTCGAGGGCCAACAATATATATGTAGAGAGAGAGAGAGACCAATTGCAAGAGCATGAGGTAGATGTTGAATGCCATTTGTATGATATGAGTTGGTTATTTATTTGATTATATGGATATACATTTCTTATTATTTTTCAATTGGGTTTAGTGTGAGTGGTTGTGGGTTGGAGTGTTATCCTCAACACCCACGTTCTATTCCTGTAAGTGACATGTTGAACTCCTTGTGATCATATTGTTGTAATGGCTTTGAACCCTCACTGTTGATGACCTTGTGCACTAAAGAATTTAGGGTTTACTTTGAGTACCATCCTTAAAACGAGGAGACGTACCTAGGGGTTTTTCCAAACATTATATCCTGGAAAAAAAAATATTTATATGATCAAATTATAAGAAAATGAGATAGATATTAAACACCACATTGTATATCATGGATCAGGTCGAGGGTGGATTGTGTGGCTAATCTTAGCCTTTATTTACCTATAAGTAAGTGTGAACCTAATGTTAGATCTTGGTAAGTGTAGCTACGAAATAAAGGTGGAAAAATTATAGAGTTAATTGAATTTCATTCATAGGATAATTGAAGGTTGGACATAAATTTGAAAAATGAGAAAGATGGTGCTTAGTTTGATTTTTCAGAATACAAATAGATAATTTCATTGTGCAAGGTTTATTGTTGATATTGGATGTTTTGTTGTGGAGTTTAGTTATGGATGGAATATTATGTACAATGAATAATTTGGTTATGAATGTTGCAGATGTCATTTACAATAACAATAGGTTAAGAGATTATTTGTATGTAATTTAGTCATATAATTAGTTGAGTTAGTTTTAAATTAAATTTATGTTATTAATTTAAATTTTAAATTTAGTGTTATTATTATTGTTGTAAAAACAAGATATGAGATATGGGATATGGTGTAGGTAAAATTATTGATTTATCCTTAATTTAGAGTTGATAAAAAACAAATTAGAATATTACTTGGTATTTAAGATGTTGTTTGATAAGGCGTAAATGTATTATTGATAATATTAGAGCTTTTGCATATGCCTCCACTTGGCAAAATCATATCACCTTGCTTGTCACATGTTCCCATTTTATTGTGACTTTCCATATTCTTCTATGAATAATGTCTATCCTTTGTGTTTTCATGGGTTCAATCTACCAAATGGATCATCATAGGGATGCCACAAGGATGTTCCACATAGGATACTGCTAGATGCAATCTCTTGCCTCAATTAACATTTTGTTTACACACGATTTACCATTTGGATTTGGTGAAATGGTTTAGGACTCTTCTCCAAGCATCGTTCAAGATTTGGTTGACACAAGGGTGTATCTCAAGGCATGATACATATTTTCCCAGCTAAAGTATTTTAATAAATTGTTTTCATAAGGGAAAAAAAATTATCATCGAGGATTAATGAATCCATTGGGAGAGGAAATGATTATGATTCACAAAATGGTGTGGATGGAGATTGTTATGTAATAATTATTTGTCAACTACAATTATTGGCCTAGAAATATTGGGATCGAATTTGCTTCTATCATTTCAATGGTAGTGTGAATTTCTTCTAGGATTTATTGTGCATTTGGTATTAATATTGTGGGGTAGATCACCAAAAGAAGGATTCACCTCTCTCTCTACATAATGACAAGCATGTATCTCATCTTCCATGGAGTCATATGTTCATAGTTAAGCAAGCCAAAGAGATAATGAGGACTAGGGTCATGCCATACCCTCCAAAAAAAAATATGATTAGAAGCTAATTCTTGGCATCATTACTAAGAAAACATTCATTGGGCAAGATTTGGTTAGGTAACTTGCTTTCAATGTGAATACACAAACAAGTTGTGGAATCTTTCATCATCTACCAACTAGTCACAAAAAGTTATAATATGAAATAACAATGGCATTAAACACAAGTTTCCAACCATTATAGATGGGACTCAAGATTCATTTTTTAATTTCTTGATAAGCGACCTACTCTCTTCATTTCAGAGCTTGAGTGGAAAATGGTGGCCTCAACTTCCACAATATGTCTTGGATTTACCCTAACTTAGCAATGATCTTGGCTCCCATCACTTTGCAAGGCCAAATGGTGTAATGTTGGCTTCAATGCAACTGAACAAATAAATTTTCTCAAGGTTAAAATGATTTCCCTCCTTACTTACTTGAATATAAGTGGATTCCATTTTTATTACCCGAGGTTTTGTTTCATCTTCTATCATGTGTATTTCATGGTGGCTTTGCCCTATGCAGTGGCTAGTTTTGAAATCAAGCAGGGGTTTTAAAAATATTTCCATGGCTTAAGGTGACTCAAATTTGCATCTTTACTACCACACATATGCCTACTTATCTCCAATGAGTATGTAATTGAAGAGGATCATCTCTAGAGTTTCCTCATATTTACCTCTTTACTACCATATGAAAGATTACATTATAATAT